>CAVMJV010000162.1:40000-324662 GCA_963681835.1 Meloidogyne enterolobii | reverse complement strand
TCGTATATAGAGAATCGATAGCTCATATGAAAGTACATTAAAAGCTATCCCAAAAAATGGTGGACCGAATTGATATACTTCCTTTACCCCAAAGATATAATCCCTCAAATAAAACCCCTAAATAAATAATATTTATTTTTAAAATATTGGGGTAAAACAAAAATTTTTTCAAAAATCTTAACGTATATAGAGAATCGATAGCTCATATGAAAGTACATTAAAAGCTATCCCAAAAAATGGTGGACCGAATTGATATACTTCCTTTACCCCAAAGATATAATCCCTCAAATAAAACCCCTAAATAAATAATATTTATTTTTAAAATATTGGGGTAAAACAAAAATTTTTTCAAAAATCTTAACGTATATAGAGAATCGATAGCTCATATGAAAGTACATTAAAAGCTATCCCAAAAAATGGTGGACCGAATTGATATACTTCCTTTACCCCAAAGATATAATCCCTCAAATAAAACCCCTAAATAAATAATATTTATTTTTAAAATATTGGGGTAAAACAAAAATTTTTTCAAAAATCTTAACGTATATAGAGAATCGATAGCTCATATGAAAGTACATTAAAAGCTATCCCAAAAAATGGTGGACCGAATTGATATACTTCCTTTACCCCAAAGATATAATCCCTCAAATAAAACCCCTAAATAAATAATATTTATTTTTAAAATATCGGGGTAAAACAAAAATTTTTTCAAAAATCTTATCGTATATAGAGAATCGATAGCTCATATGAAAGTACATTAAAAGCTATCCCAAAAAATGGTGGACCGAATTGATATACTTCCTTTACCCCAAAGATATAATCCCTCAAATAAAACCCCTAAATAAATAATATTTATTTTTAAAATATTGGGGTAAAACAAAAATTTTTTCAAAAATCTTAACGTATATAGAGAATCGATAGCTCATATGAAAGTACATTAAAAGCTATCCCAAAAAATGGTGGACCGAATTGATATACTTCCTTTACCCCAAAGATATAATCCCTCAAATAAAACCCCTAAATAAATAATATTTATTTTTAAAATATTGGGGTAAAACAAAAATTTTTTCAAAAATCTTAACGTATATAGAGAATCGATAGCTCATATGAAAGTACATTAAAAGCTATCCAAAAAATGGTGGACCGAATTGATATACTTCCTTTACCCCAAAGATATAATCCCTCAAATAAAACCCCTAAATAAATAATATTTATTTTTAAAATATTGGGGTAAAACAAAATTTTTTCAAAAATCTTAACGTATATAGAGAATCGATAGCTCATATGAAAGTACATTAAAAGCTATCCCAAAAAATGGTGGACCGAATTGATATACTTCCTTTACCCCAAAGATATAATCCCTCAAATAAAACCCCTAAATAAATAATATTTATTTTTAAAATATTGGGGTAAAACAAAAATTTTTTCAAAAATCTTAACGTATATAGAGAATCGATAGCTCATATGAAAGTACATTAAAAGCTATCCCAAAAAATGGTGGACCGAATTGATATACTTCCTTTACCCCAAAGATATAATCCCTCAAATAAAACCCCTAAATAAATAATATTTATTTTTAAAATATTGGGGTAAAACAAAAATTTTTTCAAAAATCTTAACGTATATAGAGAATCGATAGCTCATATGAAAGTACATTAAAAGCTATCCCAAAAAATGGTGGACCGAATTGATATACTTCCTTTACCCCAAAGATATAATCCCTCAAATAAAACCCCTAAATAAATAATATTTATTTTTAAAATATCGGGGTAAAACAAAAATTTTTTCAAAAATCTTATCGTATATAGAGAATCGATAGCTCATATGAAAGTACATTAAAAGCTATCCCAAAAAATGGTGGACCGAATTGATATACTTCCTTTACCCCAAAGATATAATCCCTCAAATAAAACCCCTAAATAAATAATATTTATTTTTAAAATATTGGGGTAAAACAAAAATTTTTTCAAAAATCTTAACGTATATAGAGAATCGATAGCTCATATGAAAGTACATTAAAAGCTATCCCAAAAAATGGTGGACCGAATTGATATACTTCCTTTACCCCAAAGATATAATCCCTCAAATAAAACCCCTAAATAAATAATATTTATTTTTAAAATATTGGGGTAAAACAAAAATTTTTTCAAAAATCTTAACGTATATAGAGAATCGATAGCTCATATGAAAGTACATTAAAAGCTATCCCAAAAAATGGTGGACCGAATTGATATACTTCCTTTACCCCAAAGATATAATCCCTCAAATAAAACCCCTAAATAAATAATATTTATTTTTAAAATATCGGGGTAAAACAAAAATTTTTTCAAAAATCTTATCGTATATAGAGAATCGATAGCTCATATGAAAGTACATTAAAAGCTATCCCAAAAAATGGTGGACCGAATTGATATACTTCCTTTACCCCAAAGATATAATCCCTCAAATAAAACCCCTAAATAAATAATATTTATTTTTAAAATATTGGGGTAAAACAAAAATTTTTTCAAAAATCTTAACGTATATAGAGAATCGATAGCTCATATGAAAGTACATTAAAAGCTATCCCAAAAAATGGTGGACCGAATTGATATACTTCCTTTACCCCAAAGATATAATCCCTCAAATAAAACCCCTAAATAAATAATATTTATTTTTAAAATATTGGGGTAAAACAAAAATTTTTTCAAAAATCTTAACGTATATAGAGAATCGATAGCTCATATGAAAGTACATTAAAAGCTATCCCAAAAAATGGTGGACCGAATTGATATACTTCCTTTACCCCAAAGATATAATCCCTCAAATAAAACCCCTAAATAAATAATATTTATTTTTAAAATATTGGGGTAAAACAAAAATTTTTTCAAAAATCTTAACGTATATAGAGAATCGATAGCTCATATGAAAGTACATTAAAAGCTATCCCAAAAAATGGTGGACCGAATTGATATACTTCCTTTACCCCAAAGATATAATCCCTCAAATAAAACCCCTAAATAAATAATATTTATTTTTAAAATATCGGGGTAAAACAAAAATTTTTTCAAAAATCTTATCGTATATAGAGAATCGATAGCTCATATGAAAGTACATTAAAAGCTATCCCAAAAAATGGTGGACCGAATTGATATACTTCCTTTACCCCAAAGATATAATCCCTCAAATAAAACCCCTAAATAAATAATATTTATTTTTAAAATATTGGGGTAAAACAAAAATTTTTTCAAAAATCTTATCGTATATAGAGAATCGATAGCTCATATGAAAGTACATTAAAAGCTATCCCAAAAAATGGTGGACCGAATTGATATACTTCCTTTACCCCAAAGATATAATCCCTCAAATAAAACCCCTAAATAAATAATATTTATTTTTAAAATATCGGGGTAAAACAAAAATTTTTTCAAAAATCTTATCGTATATAGAGAATCGATAGCTCATATGAAAGTACATTAAAAGCTATCCCAAAAAATGGTGGACCGAATTGATATACTTCCTTTACCCCAAAGATATAATCCCTCAAATAAAACCCCTAAATAAATAATATTTATTTTTAAAATATCGGGGTAAAACAAAAATTTTTTCAAAAATCTTATCGTATATAAGAGAATCGATAGCTCATATGAAAGTACATTAAAAGCTATCCCAAAAAATGGTGGACCGAATTGATATACTTCCTTTACCCCAAAGATATAATCCCTCAAATAAAACCCCTAAATAAATAATATTTATTTTTAAAATATTGGGGTAAAACAAAAATTTTTTCAAAAATCTTAACGTATATAGAGAATCGATAGCTCATATGAAAGTACATTAAAAGCTATCCCAAAAAATGGTGGACCGAATTGATATACTTCCTTTACCCCAAAGATATAATCCCTCAAATAAAACCCCTAAATAAATAATATTTATTTTTAAAATATTGGGGTAAAACAAAAATTTTTTCAAAAATCTTATCGTATATAGAGAATCGATAGCTCATATGAAAGTACATTAAAAGCTATCCCAAAAAATGGTGGACCGAATTGATATACTTCCTTTACCCCAAAGATATAATCCCTCAAATAAAACCCCTAAATAAATAATATTTATTTTTAAAATATTGGGGTAAAACAAAAATTTTTTCAAAAATCTTAACGTATATAGAGAATCGATAGCTCATATGAAAGTACATTAAAAGCTATCCCAAAAAATGGTGGACCGAATTGATATACTTCCTTTACCCCAAAGATATAATCCCTCAAATAAAACCCCTAAATAAATAATATTTATTTTTAAAATATTGGGGTAAAACAAAAATTTTTTCAAAAATCTTATCGTATATAGAGAATCGATAGCTCATATGAAAGTACATTAAAAGCTATCCCAAAAAATGGTGGACCGAATTGATATACTTCCTTTACCCCAAAGATATAATCCCTCAAATAAAACCCCTAAATAAATAATATTTATTTTTAAAATATCGGGGTAAAACAAAAATTTTTTCAAAAATCTTATCGTATATAGAGAATCGATAGCTCATATGAAAGTACATTAAAAGCTATCCCAAAAAATGGTGGACCGAATTGATATACTTCCTTTACCCCAAAGATATAATCCCTCAAATAAAACCCCTAAATAAATAATATTTATTTTTAAAATATCGGGGTAAAACAAAAATTTTTTCAAAAATCTTATCGTATATAGAGAATCGATAGCTCATATGAAAGTACATTAAAAGCTATCCCAAAAAATGGTGGACCGAATTGATATACTTCCTTTACCCCAAAGATATAATCCCTCAAATAAAACCCCTAAATAAATAATATTTATTTTTAAAATATTGGGGTAAAACAAAAATTTTTTCAAAAATCTTAACGTATATAGAGAATCGATAGCTCATATGAAAGTACATTAAAAGCTATCCCAAAAAATAGTGGACCGAATTGATATACTTCCTTTACCCCAAAGATATAATCCCTCAAATAAAACCCCTAAATAAATAATATTTATTTTTAAAATATCGGGGTAAAACAAAAATTTTTTCAAAAATCTTATCGTATATAGAGAATCGATAGCTCATATGAAAGTACATTAAAAGCTATCCCAAAAAATGGTGGACCGAATTGATATACTTCCTTTACCCCAAAGATATAATCCCTCAAATAAAACCCCTAAATAAATAATATTTATTTTTAAAATATTGGGGTAAAACAAAAATTTTTTCAAAAATCTTAACGTATATAGAGAATCGATAGCTCATATGAAAGTACATTAAAAGCTATCCCAAAAAATGGTGGACCGAATTGATATACTTCCTTTACCCCAAAGATATAATCCCTCAAATAAAACCCCTAAATAAATAATATTTATTTTTAAAATATCGGGGTAAAACAAAAATTTTTTCAAAAATCTTATCGTATATAGAGAATCGATAGCTCATATGAAAGTACATTAAAAGCTATCCCAAAAAATGGTGGACCGAATTGATATACTTCCTTTACCCCAAAGATATAATCCCTCAAATAAAACCCCTAAATAAATAATATTTATTTTTAAAATATCGGGGTAAAACAAAAATTTTTTCAAAAATCTTATCGTATATAGAGAATCGATAGCTCATATGAAAGTACATTAAAAGCTATCCCAAAAAATGGTGGACCGAATTGATATACTTCCTTTACCCCAAAGATATAATCCCTCAAATAAAACCCCTAAATAAATAATATTTATTTTTAAAATATCGGGGTAAAACAAAAATTTTTTCAAAAATCTTATCGTATATAGAGAATCGATAGCTCATATGAAAGTACATTAAAAGCTATCCCAAAAAATGGTGGACCGAATTGATATACTTCCTTTACCCCAAAGATATAATCCCTCAAATAAAACCCCTAAATAAATAATATTTATTTTTAAAATATTGGGGTAAAACAAAAATTTTTTCAAAAATCTTAACGTATATAGAGAATCGATAGCTCATATGAAAGTACATTAAAAGCTATCCCAAAAAATAGTGGACCGAATTGATATACTTCCTTTACCCCAAAGATATAATCCCTCAAATAAAACCCCTAAATAAATAATATTTATTTTTAAAATATCGGGGTAAAACAAAAATTTTTTCAAAAATCTTATCTTATATAGAGAATCGATAGCTCATATGAAAGTACATTAAAAGCTATCCCAAAAAATGGTGGACCGAATTGATATACTTCCTTTACCCCAAAGATATAATCCCTCAAATAAAACCCCTAAATAAATAATATTTATTTTTAAAATATTGGGGTAAAACAAAAATTTTTTCAAAAATCTTAACGTATATAGAGAATCGATAGCTCATATGAAAGTACATTAAAAGCTATCCCAAAAAATGGTGGACCGAATTGATATACTTCCTTTACCCCAAAGATATAATCCCTCAAATAAAACCCCTAAATAAATAATATTTATTTTTAAAATATCGGGGTAAAACAAAAATTTTTTCAAAAATCTTATCGTATATAGAGAATCGATAGCTCATATGAAAGTACATTAAAAGCTATCCCAAAAAATGGTGGACCGAATTGATATACTTCCTTTACCCCAAAGATATAATCCCTCAAATAAAACCCCTAAATAAATAATATTTATTTTTAAAATATCGGGGTAAAACAAAAATTTTTTCAAAAATCTTATCGTATATAGAGAATCGATAGCTCATATGAAAGTACATTAAAAGCTATCCCAAAAAATGGTGGACCGAATTGATATACTTCCTTTACCCCAAAGATATAATCCCTCAAATAAAACCCCTAAATAAATAATATTTATTTTTAAAATATCGGGGTAAAACAAAAATTTTTTCAAAAATCTTATCGTATATAGAGAATCGATAGCTCATATGAAAGTACATTAAAAGCTATCCCAAAAAATGGTGGACCGAATTGATATACTTCCTTTACCCCAAAGATATAATCCCTCAAATAAAACCCCTAAATAAATAATATTTATTTTTAAAATATTGGGGTAAAACAAAAATTTTTTCAAAAATCTTAACGTATATAGAGAATCGATAGCTCATATGAAAGTACATTAAAAGCTATCCCAAAAATGGTGGACCGAATTGATATACTTCCTTTACCCCAAAGATATAATCCCTCAAATAAAACCCCTAAATAAATAATATTTATTTTTAAAATATTGGGGTAAAACAAAAATTTTTTCAAAAATCTTAACGTATATAGAGAATCGATAGCTCATATGAAAGTACATTAAAAGCTATCCCAAAAAATGGTGGACCGAATTGATATACTTCCTTTACCCCAAAGATATAATCCCTCAAATAAAACCCCTAAATAAATAATATTTATTTTTAAAATATCGGGGTAAAACAAAAATTTTTTCAAAAATCTTAACGTATATAGAGAATCGATAGCTCATATGAAAGTACATTAAAAGCTATCCCAAAAAATGGTGGACCGAATTGATATACTTCCTTTACCCCAAAGATATAATCCCTCAAATAAAACCCCTAAATAAATAATATTTATTTTTAAAATATTGGGGTAAAACAAAAATTTTTTCAAAAATCTTAACGTATATAGAGAATCGATAGCTCATATGAAAGTACATTAAAAGCTATCCCAAAAATGGTGGACCGAATTGATATACTTCCTTTACCCCAAAGATATAATCCCTCAAATAAAACCCCTAAATAAATAATATTTATTTTTAAAATATTGGGGTAAAACAAAAATTTTTTCAAAAATCTTAACGTATATAGAGAATCGATAGCTCATATGAAAGTACATTAAAAGCTATCCCAAAAAATGGTGGACCGAATTGATATACTTCCTTTACCCCAAAGATATAATCCCTCAAATAAAACCCCTAAATAAATAATATTTATTTTTAAAATATCGGGGTAAAACAAAAATTTTTTCAAAAATCTTAACGTATATAGAGAATCGATAGCTCATATGAAAGTACATTAAAAGCTATCCCAAAAAATGGTGGACCGAATTGATATACTTCCTTTACCCCAAAGATATAATCCCTCAAATAAAACCCCTAAATAAATAATATTTATTTTTAAAATATCGGGGTAAAACAAAAATTTTTTCAAAAATCTTATCGTATATAGAGAATCGATAGCTCATATGAAAGTACATTAAAAGCTATCCCAAAAAATGGTGGACCGAATTGATATACTTCCTTTAGCCCAAAGATATAATCCCTCAAATAAAACCCCTAAATAAATAATATTTATTTTTAAAATATCGGGGTAAAACAAAAATTTTTTCAAAAATCTTAACGTATATAGAGAATCGATAGCTCATATGAAAGTACATTAAAAGCTATCCCAAAAAATGGTGGACCGAATTGATATACTTCCTTTACCCCAAAGATATAATCCCTCAAATAAAACCCCTAAATAAATAATATTTATTTTTAAAATATTGGGGTAAAACAAAAATTTTTTCAAAAATCTTAACGTATATAGAGAATCGATAGCTCATATGAAAGTACATTAAAAGCTATCCCAAAAAATGGTGGACCGAATTGATATACTTCCTTTACCCCAAAGATATAATCCCTCAAATAAAACCCCTAAATAAATAATATTTATTTTTAAAATATCGGGGTAAAACAAAAATTTTTTCAAAAATCTTATCGTATATAGAGAATCGATAGCTCATATGAAAGTACATTAAAAGCTATCCCAAAAAATGGTGGACCGAATTGATATACTTCCTTTACCCCAAAGATATAATCCCTCAAATAAAACCCCTAAATAAATAATATTTATTTTTAAAATATCGGGGTAAAACAAAAATTTTTTCAAAAATCTTAACGTATATAGAGAATCGATAGCTCATATGAAAGTACATTAAAAGCTATCCCAAAAAATGGTGGACCGAATTGATATACTTCCTTTACCCCAAAGATATAATCCCTCAAATAAAACCCCTAAATAAATAATATTTATTTTTAAAATATTGGGGTAAAACAAAAATTTTTTCAAAAATCTTAACGTATATAGAGAATCGATAGCTCATATGAAAGTACATTAAAAGCTATCCCAAAAAATGGTGGACCGAATTGATATACTTCCTTTACCCCAAAGATATAATCCCTCAAATAAAACCCCTAAATAAATAATATTTATTTTTAAAATATCGGGGTAAAACAAAAATTTTTTCAAAAATCTTAACGTATATAGAGAATCGATAGCTCATATGAAAGTACATTAAAAGCTATCCCAAAAAATGGTGGACCGAATTGATATACTTCCTTTACCCCAAAGATATAATCCCTCAAATAAAACCCCTAAATAAATAATATTTATTTTTAAAATATTGGGGTAAAACAAAAATTTTTTCAAAAATCTTAACGTATATAGAGAATCGATAGCTCATATGAAAGTACATTAAAAGCTATCCCAAAAATGGTGGACCGAATTGATATACTTCCTTTACCCCAAAGATATAATCCCTCAAATAAAACCCCTAAATAAATAATATTTATTTTTAAAATATTGGGGTAAAACAAAAATTTTTTCAAAAATCTTAACGTATATAGAGAATCGATAGCTCATATGAAAGTACATTAAAAGCTATCCCAAAAAATGGTGGACCGAATTGATATACTTCCTTTACCCCAAAGATATAATCCCTCAAATAAAACCCCTAAATAAATAATATTTATTTTTAAAATATCGGGGTAAAACAAAAATTTTTTCAAAAATCTTAACGTATATAGAGAATCGATAGCTCATATGAAAGTACATTAAAAGCTATCCCAAAAAATGGTGGACCGAATTGATATACTTCCTTTACCCCAAAGATATAATCCCTCAAATAAAACCCCTAAATAAATAATATTTATTTTTAAAATATTGGGGTAAAACAAAAATTTTTTCAAAAATCTTAACGTATATAGAGAATCGATAGCTCATATGAAAGTACATTAAAAGCTATCCCAAAAAATGGTGGACCGAATTGATATACTTCCTTTACCCCAAAGATATAATCCCTCAAATAAAACCCCTAAATAAATAATATTTATTTTTAAAATATCGGGGTAAAACAAAAATTTTTTCAAAAATCTTATCGTATATAGAGAATCGATAGCTCATATGAAAGTACATTAAAAGCTATCCCAAAAAATGGTGGACCGAATTGATATACTTCCTTTACCCCAAAGATATAATCCCTCAAATAAAACCCCTAAATAAATAATATTTATTTTTAAAATATCGGGGTAAAACAAAAATTTTTTCAAAAATCTTATCGTATATAGAGAATCGATAGCTCATATGAAAGTACATTAAAAGCTATCCCAAAAAATGGTGGACCGAATTGATATACTTCCTTTACCCCAAAGATATAATCCCTCAAATAAAACCCCTAAATAAATAATATTTATTTTTAAAATATCGGGGTAAAACAAAAATTTTTTCAAAAATCTTATCGTATATAGAGAATCGATAGCTCATATGAAAGTACATTAAAAGCTATCCCAAAAAATGGTGGACCGAATTGATATACTTCCTTTACCCCAAAGATATAATCCCTCAAATAAAACCCCTAAATAAATAATATTTATTTTTAAAATATCGGGGTAAAACAAAAATTTTTTCAAAAATCTTATCGTATATAGAGAATCGATAGCTCATATGAAAGTACATTAAAAGCTATCCCAAAAAATGGTGGACCGAATTGATATACTTCCTTTACCCCAAAGATATAATCCCTCAAATAAAACCCCTAAATAAATAATATTTATTTTTAAAATATCGGGGTAAAACAAAAATTTTTTCAAAAATCTTATCGTATATAGAGAATCGATAGCTCATATGAAAGTACATTAAAAGCTATCCCAAAAAATGGTGGACCGAATTGATATACTTCCTTTACCCCAAAGATATAATCCCTCAAATAAAACCCCTAAATAAATAATATTTATTTTTAAAATATCGGGGTAAAACAAAAATTTTTTCAAAAATCTTATCGTATATAGAGAATCGATAGCTCATATGAAAGTACATTAAAAGCTATCCCAAAAAATGGTGGACCGAATTGATATACTTCCTTTACCCCAAAGATATAATCCCTCAAATAAAACCCCTAAATAAATAATATTTATTTTTAAAATATTGGGGTAAAACAAAAATTTTTTCAAAAATCTTAACGTATATAGAGAATCGATAGCTCATATGAAAGTACATTAAAAGCTATCCCAAAAATGGTGGACCGAATTGATATACTTCCTTTACCCCAAAGATATAATCCCTCAAATAAAACCCCTAAATAAATAATATTTATTTTTAAAATATTGGGGTAAAACAAAAATTTTTTCAAAAATCTTAACGTATATAGAGAATCGATAGCTCATATGAAAGTACATTAAAAGCTATCCCAAAAAATGGTGGACCGAATTGATATACTTCCTTTACCCCAAAGATATAATCCCTCAAATAAAACCCCTAAATAAATAATATTTATTTTTAAAATATTGGGGTAAAACAAAAATTTTTTCAAAAATCTTAACGTATATAGAGAATCGATAGCTCATATGAAAGTACATTAAAAGCTATCCCAAAAAATGGTGGACCGAATTGATATACTTCCTTTACCCCAAAGATATAATCCCTCAAATAAAACCCCTAAATAAATAATATTTATTTTTAAAATATCGGGGTAAAACAAAAATTTTTTCAAAAATCTTATCGTATATAGAGAATCGATAGCTCATATGAAAGTACATTAAAAGCTATCCCAAAAAATGGTGGACCGAATTGATATACTTCCTTTACCCCAAAGATATAATCCCTCAAATAAAACCCCTAAATAAATAATATTTATTTTTAAAATATTGGGGTAAAACAAAAATTTTTTCAAAAATCTTAACGTATATAGAGAATCGATAGCTCATATGAAAGTACATTAAAAGCTATCCCAAAATCCCCCCCCCCTAGCGATGGGTTTACCACTGGGGTGGATATCAGGACACTGTGGCGGTAAAATACATCGGGGGTTCTTTAGGTTACGATACTTCTGCCCGTTGGAAAGCCTAACGGCTTTGGGGGCGCGCTTCGCGCGCCGCTAGCGATTTTTTATGCCTGGAACAAAAGATTAGCCTACATTGGGACTCATCCTTCCACTTAGAGTCACTTCGGGCCTTCGGACCTCATGTTCCCTTAGTTTGGACTCATCCTTCCACTTAGAGTCACTTCGGGCCTTCGGCCCTCGTGTTCCCTTTGTTTGGACTCATCCTTTCACTTAGACTCATCCTTCCACCCTCGCCTTCTCTTTTAGATGGGTGTCAGCTCGGGCCTTCGGCCCTCGCCATCCCTTTTAGATTGGTGTCAGCTCGGGCCTTCGGCCCTCGCCATCCCTTTTAGATTGGTGTCAGCTCGGGCCTTCGGCCCTCGCCATCCCTTTTAGATGGGTGTCAGCTCGGGCCTTCGGCCCTCGCCCTTCCTTTTAAATGTGTATCAGCTCGGGCCTTCGGCCCCTGCCCCCTTTTAGATGGGTGTCAGCTCGGGCCTTCGGCCCTCGCCCTTCCTTTTAGATGTGTATTAGCTCGGGCCTTCGGCCCTCGCCCTTCCTTTTAGATGGGTGTCAGCTCGGGCCTTCGGCCCTCGCCCTTCCTTTTAGATGTGTATCAGCTCGGGCTTTCGGCCCTCGCCCTCCCTTTTAGATGGGTGTCAGCTCGGGCCTTCGGCCCTCGCCCTTCCTTTTAGATGTGTATCAGCTCGGGCAACCTTAATCAGATCAAACCTTAATCAGATCTGAGTCTGAGCTCGGGCCTTCGGCCCTCGCCCTTCTTCTTAGACTTCGGGCCTTCGGCCCTCGTCTTACCCCCGTTGGGACTCATCCTTCCACTTATACTCATCCATCCACTCTCGCCCTCCCTTTTAGATGGGTGTCAGCTCGGGCCTTCGGCCCTCGCCATCCCTTTTAGATGGGTGTTTATCTCGGGCCTTCGGCCCTCGTTCTCCCTTTTAGATGGGTGTCAGCTCGGGCCTTCGGCCCTCGCGACTCCTTTTTGATTAAAAATGGTCAATCTAAACCTATGGATCGTAGGCGAGGCGCTTGTGCAAAACCCCGCGCTTCGCGCGGGGTTTTGCGGCACGCGCCTCGCGGGTCGTCAAAGGTCGCTGGGTTCTGGGCTCGTAACATGATCCTATTCCTATAACGATCAAGTTTCCTATAACGACCCTATTCCAACAAAATCCACTCACAAATCAAAATTTTAAAAGCTGAAGCAAAATTGCTTCTAAAATCAAAAATTAAAGACTTGAAGCAAATTTGCTTCAAGTTTCAAAAATTTAAACTCGAAGCAAATATGCTTCAAGAATCAAAACTTCAAAACATGAAGCAAATTTGCCTCATGCTTCAAATTTCAAAACTTGAAGCAAAAATATGAAGCAGAAGCATGCTTCTGCTTCGGATCCATAACAGGATCCAGCTTATCCCCCCACAAAATTATCCCCACTATACAAAATTCACCTTTAAACTCTTCTACGGATTGCCCCGCATGGTCAGAGACGGAGAAAAATTTCTCCTCTCTGCCATCACCTTCACCTGTCAATCATTTTTCCTCCCTTGAGATTTGCCCCCAGGATTTCCCTCTTGAAAGAGTACTCATTCGACCACATTTACCAATCCCGAAAATTCCGGATTTTGAAGTTCGAACTCCGAACTTCGACTTGCGGCTTTATCATTTATCCCATTAGACTCCCCTCACTCCCAGCTTTTGAATGACTACCCACTTGCCCATATCCCCAACCCCCGAAAATACCGGATTTGAAGTTCGAACTTCGAACTTCGACTTTCGAATTTCTCCTTTATCCCCCCGAACTCCCCTGATCATCCCCTCTTGAATGACTACCCACTCACCCATATCCACAAATCTCGAAAATACCGGATTTCGAAGTTCGAACTCCGAACTTCGACTTTTGAATTTCTCATTTATCCCCCCTAACTCCCCTGATCATCCCCTCTTGAACGAATACCCACTCACCCATATCCGAAAATCCCGAAAAACCCGGATTTCGAAGTTCGAACTTCGACTTGCGGCTTTATCATTTATCCCATCCAACTCCCCTCATTATCCGCTTTCGAATGACTACTCATTCGACCATATTACAAAATCCCTAAAAATCCCGAAATCCCGGATCCCTAATTTCGACCTTGCTTCGAATTTCCCCCATTTGCTTCAACTTCACCTACTTGAACTTGAAACTTGCTTCTGCTTCAAGTTTACCCTTGCTTCTGCTTCCAATTTCTCCTATCAATCAAATTTTCTCTCTCACCTATGAGATTTGCCCCCAGGATTTCCTCACTTTAGAGAAATCCGACAGTTATCGGTCGGACAGTTTTCTTATAAAAATTTTTATAGAGGCATATCGACTTTCGGGTTCGACTTTCGACTTTGAAATTTTTCCTACCCATATCTACCTATCCCAACTTGAGTGCCTCCCAGCAGAAATTTTCCGCTATCTTTATCCGTTTTCGAGTTATTTTGAAAAAACGTGAATTTTAAATCCCGACACACCCGACAATTCACAGGAAATGTCTGAATTTTGTGTCAAGCATAAGTACCCTTCAAATTCGAATTTCGATCCCGAGTTTTTTGCATTCGACATTGTCTTCTGATGCTTCAGTGCCCTCCCAGCAGAAATTTTCCGCTAACCCCACCCATTCCGGAGATAGCCCCGGCACCTATATTATTTAGGTACCAAGGGGGTACCAAAATCTTCCGTCCGTATTTTTCCCAGATGCGGCATAAAATTTAACCCCGGACATGTAAAACTTTCAGCCCATTATCTCAACTCTGTAAAGAGCTTTAATTTTTCCGACACTTTCTGCCAAAACTTTTATATAATGTATTAAACTAGCTTTGGGTTACGTATGCGATGGCGGCGTAGTGCGTATGCAAATCTTTGATGTATGCTTTGGGTTTAAATTTTGCAATGGCGGTAAAATTTTTGGGTGCCCGTTGGAAAGCCTATCGGCTTTGGGGCGCGCTTCGCGCGCTGCTAGAACTTTATTCTGCTTGGAAAAAAAGATTAGCCCTGCCTTTTCATTGCTTCGGGCCACGGCCCTCGCCGATAAAGTTTAGCCCTGCCTTTTCATTGCTTCGGGCCTTCGGCCCTCGCCGATAAAGTTTAGCCCTGCCTTTTCATTGCTTCGGGCCTTTGGCCCTCGCCGATAAAATTTAGCCCTGCCTTTTCATTGCTTCGGGCCTTCGGCCCTCGCCGGTAAAGTTTGGCCCTGCCTTTTCATTGATTCGGGCCTTCGGCCTCGCCTACAGCGGGCCGAAGGCCAGCCGACTCCTCGGGCTTCGGCCTCGGAGGATCTATGCTCTGCTTTTGACTATTGCTCTGCCTTTTAGATGTAATGAAAGCTCGGGCCTTCGGCCCTCGCCTACGGCGGGCCTTCGGCCCGCCAACTTCTCGGCCTTCGGCCTCGGAGATTTATGCTCTTCCTTTGACTATAGCTCTGCCTTCTATGCTTTGCCTATAACTTTTCTCTGCCTTTTAGATGTAATGAAAGCTCGGGCCTTCGGCCCTCGCCTACTCCTCGGCCTTCGGCCTCGGAGGATCTATGCTTTGCCTATAACTTTTCTCTGCCTTTTAGATGTAATGAAAGCTCGGGCCTTCGGCCCTCGCCTACTCCCCGGCCTTCGGCCTCGGAGGATCTATGCTTTGCCTATGACTTTTCTCTGCCTTTTAGATGTAATGAAAGCTCGGGCCTTCGGCCCTCGCCTACTCCTCGGCCTTCGGCCTCGGAGGATCTATGCTCTGCCTTTGACTATTGCTCTACATTTTAGATGTAATGAAAGCTCGGGCCTTCGGCCCTCGCCTACGGCGGGCCTTCGGCCCGCCGTAGGAGGATCTATGCTTTGCCTCGGAGGATCTATGCTTTACCTATGACTTTTCTCTGCCTTTTAGATGTAATGAAAGCTCGGGCCTTCGGCCCTCGCCTACTCCTCGGCCTTCGGCCTCGGAATGTTTGGATGCCTGGATATATTTATTTAGCTCTGCCTTTTCATTGCTTCGGGCCTTCGGCCCTCGCCGATCTTAGCTCTGCCTTCGGGGATGGGTTGAAGCTCGGTAATGAAAGCTCGGGCTTCGGGGATGAGGATCTATGCTCTGCCTTTGACTATAGCTCTGCCTTTTAGATGTAATGAAAGCTCGGGCCTTCGGCCCTCCCCTACTCCTCGGCCTTCGGCCTCGGAGGATCTATGCTCTACCTTTTACAATTGCTCTACCTTTTAGATGTAATGAAAGCCTCGGGCCTTCGGCCCTCGCCAACCGGCGGGCCTTCGGCCCGCCTACTCCTCGGCCTTCGGCCTCGGAGGATCTATGCTCTGCCTTTGACAATTGCTCTGCCTTTTAGATGTAATGAAAGCTCGGGCCAACTTGTCTTGTTCAACTTGTCTTTCCCTCGATTGGCTCTTCCTTCCACTTAGAGTCACTTCGGACTTCGGCCCTCGTCTATCCTTCGATTGGACTCATCCTTCCTTTTAGAGTCACTTCGGGCCTTCGGCCCTCGTCTTCCCCTCGATTGGACTCATCCTTCATCTTAGAGTCACTCCGGGCCTTCGGCCCTCGTCTATCCTTCGATTGGACTCATCCTTCCTTTTAGAGTCACTTCGGGCCTTCGGCCCTCGTCTTCCCCTCGATTGGACTCATCCTTCATCTTAGAGTCACTTCGGGCCTTCGGCCCTCGTCTTCCCCTCGATTGGACTCATCCTTCATCTTAGAGTCACTTCGGGCCTTCGGCCCTCGTCTTCCCCTCGATTGGACTCATCCTTCCACTTAGAGTCACTCCGGGCCTTCGGCCCCTCGTTTGGACTCATCCTTTCAATTAGAAGGATGATTGGACTCATCCTTTCAATTAGAAGGATGATTGGACTCATCCTTTCAATTAGAAGGATGATTGGACTCATCCTTTCAATTAGAATGATGATTGGACTCATCCTTTCAATTAGAAGGATGATTGGACTCATCCTTTCAATTAGAAGGATGATTGGACTCATCCTTTCAATTAGAAGGATGATTGGACTCATCCTTTCAATTAGAAGGATGATTGGACTCATCCTTTCAATTAGAAGGATGATTGGACTCATCCTTTCAATTAGAAGGATGATTGGACTCATCCTTTCAATTAGAAGAATGATTACAATCCAAAACAAAATTTCGAAGCAGAAACTGCTTTACGAAGCATCTCTGCTTCGGATCCATAACAGGATCCAGCTTATCCCTCCACTAAATTCTCCCCGATATACAAAATTCACCTTTAAACTCTTCTACGGTTTGCCCCGAATGGTCAGAGACGGAGAAAAATTTCGCCTCTCTGCCATCAACTTCACCTGTCAATCATTTTTCCTCTCTCCCTACCATAATTTTCCGAGTACGGTAATCACCCCCACAAATTTTTGAACCTCTGTACTTTCTTCAAAATGTACCGAAAAAATTCGAAAAAAATATTTTTATATCCAGCTCAAAAAGAGCTTTCGAATGATATCTCATTTGCCATATCTATATTGGATTTTGAAAAAATATTTTTTGGGCCTGAAATTTCAGTCAGAAAAAATCCCTGAAATTTTCAAAAAATCATATCTCGCCCAAGGTATACATTTTTTGAAAATTTTAAAATCCCAAAATATGTAGAAAAATCTGCTTAATACAGGAAAAATACCTTCGGCCCGAACCGCCTGCAAAAATCCCGAAAAAATTTCGAAAAACCGAAAAATTTTGGGTTTTTCGAAATTCGACCCCTACACCTCCAATTTTGAATTTTTTAAAAATTTTTTGGGCTCAAAAAATTTCTAATTTTTTATTTAATTTAATAAAGGAAACCCCATCCCAATCTGACAATCCCAAAAAAAGATATTTCAAATTTAAAATTTAGAAAAATTCGAGGGACCAAAATTTTCGGATTTTGACCCACAAAACGTCCCATATGGTACTCTGACATGCGCTGAGTCCAAATCCGGTGTCAGAAAAATTTTAAAAATTTTCCCCGGGTAGTTAGAGTCAAAAAAAGTTTTGCGACATTTGCGAACATTGGCCATAACTTTTTCAGACTCAACCGGACCCCCGACATATTATACCTTTTTCGGACCGCCAGGGGACGCTCTATAACATAGGATATCGAAAACGGGTTTCAATTCACTTTTGACAATTGGAGCCATCCTTCCCAATTTTACATAAAAATATTTTGAAACTTTGGGCTACTGTAACTTGGTCAAAAGTATTCCGAAAAATTTAAACTAAATTTATCCAGACTCAGCTCTTCGAGAGCTTTCATTTGACATATCATACGTGATTTGTCGATCAGTTTCGTAAATCTCGAAATTTGCGAAACGGGGATTTTGGGATTTTTGGGAAGGCATATCTACCCTTCAAGTTGGGATTTCGGGTTCGGGTTTTTTCTCATTAATATCCTCTAATCCCAACGTGCGTGCCTCCCGTTGGAAGTTTTTCGCTATCTCATACCGATCCCGAGATACCCCCGGTACCAATTCAATATAGGTACCATGGGGCAATTATTTCAACCCTTCCCTATTTTTCCCAAATGCCCCATCGTATCCAACCCCGGATGCAAAAAGTTTCAGACTTCTAACTCATCCCTAAAATGAGTTAGACTTCGAAGCCCCGGGGGCATAACCATTTGGGAAGGCATAAGTACCCTTCAGGTCCGAATTTCGACTTCGAGTTTTTTGCTATCCTTATCCCCATATCATGGCGCACGTGCCTCCCAGCAGACGTTTTCCGCTATCTCCAGCCGTTAAAAAGATAGCCCCGGCGCTTAAGCGATTTAGGTACCATGGGGTAATTATTTTGACTTCTCGATAATTTTCCCAAATAGCCCATTAAAAGTACCCCCCAAGATGTCGCACTCCCAAATCCGTGCCGGCCTTCGGCCGGCCGATATGAATTTTTAAAAACGAACCCTACTCTGAATTATATATATAATGTAACTAGCTGTGGGTTACGTATGCGATGGCGCGAATAGCATACTCTGGCGGTAAAATTTTGCTTTGGGTTTAAATTTGGCTCTGCCCGTTGGAAAGCCTATCGGCTTTGGGGCGCGCTTCGCGCGCTGCTAGAATTTTTGAATGCGAGGAATATGTGTGATTACCTCTGCCTTTTCATTGCTACGGGCCTTCGGCCCTCGCCGTTAAAGTTAAGCCTTTTCATTGCTTCGGGCATTCGGCCCTCGCCAGTAAAGTTTAGCCCTGCTTTTCATGGCTTCGGGCCTTCGGCCCTCGCCGGCAAAGTTTAGCCTTGCCTTTTCATTGCTTCGGGCCTTCGGCCCTCGCCTACGGCGGGCCTTCGGCCCGCCAACTCCTCGGCCTTCGGCCTCGGAGGATTTATGCTCTTCATTTGACTATTGCTCTGCCTTTTAGATGTAATGAAAGCTCGGGCCTTCGGCCTCGGAGGATTTATGCTCTTCCTTTGACCATTGCTCTGCCTTTTAGATGTAATGAAAGCTCGGGCCTTCGGCCCTCGCCTACGGCGGGCCTTCGGCCCGCCAAATCCTCGGCCTTCGGCCTCGGAGGATTTATGCTCTTCCTTTGACTATTGCTATGCCTTTTAGATGTAATGAAAGCTCGGGCCTTCGGCCCTCGCCTACGGCGGGCCTTCGGCCCGCCAACTCCTCGGCCTTCGGCCTCGGAGGATTATGTCTGCCTTTGACAATTGCTCTGCCTTTTAGATGTAATGAAAGCTCGGGCCTTCGGCCCTCGCCAACGGCGGGCCTTCGGCCCGCCGAACTCCTCGGCCTTCGGCCTCGGAGGATCTATGCTGTGCCTTTGACAATTGCTCTGCCTTTTAGATGTAATGAAAGCTCGGGCCTTCGGCCCTCGCCATCGGCGGGCCTTCGGCCCGCCGAACTCCTCGGCCTTCGGCATCGGAGGATCTATGCCCTGCCTTTGACTATTGCTCTGCCTTTTAGATGTAATGAATGCTCGGGCCTTCGGCCCTCGCTCGGCGGGCCTTCGGCCCGCCAACTCCTCGGCCTTCGGCCTCGGAGGATTTATGCTCTTCCTTTGACTATTGCTCTGCCTTTTAGATGTAATGAAAGCTCGGGCCTTCGGCCCTCGCCTACGGCGGGCCTACGGCGGGCCTTCGGCCCACCGTAGGCAGAGCAATAGTCAAAGGAAGAGCTCTGCCTTTGACTATTGCTCTGCCTTTTAGATGTAATGAAAGCTCGGGCCTTCGGCCCTCGCCTACTCCTCGGCCTTCGGCCTCGGAAGATCTATGCTCTGCCTTTGACTATTGCTTCGGGCCTTCGGCCTTCGGGCCTTCGGCTTTTCGGCCTTCGGCCCTCGTCTTCCCTTCGAATGGACTCATTCTTCCAATTAGAGTCACTTCGGGCCTTCGGCCCTCGTCTTCCCTTCCGTTGGACTCCTCCTTCCATTTAGAGTCACTTCGGGCTTTCGGCCCTCGTCTTCCCTTCGATTGGACTCCTCCTTCCATTTAGAGTCACTTCGGGCCTTCGGCCCTCGTCTTCCCTTCGATTGGACTCTTCCTCCCACTTAGAGTCACTTGCTCTGCCTTTTAGATGTAATGAAAGCCTTCGGCCCTCGTCTTCCCTTCGAATGGACTCATTCTTCCAATTAGAGTCACTTCGGGCCTTCGGCCCTCGTCTTCACCTCGATTGGACTCATCCTTCCACTTAGAGTCACTTCGGGCCTTCGGCCCTCGTCTTCCTCTCTATTGGACTCAGCCTTTTAATTAGAAAAACTTCGGGCCTTCGGCCCGAAGTCTTTGACCCCCTGGGACTCATCCTTCCACTTAGAGTCACTTCGGGCCTTCGGCCCTTGTGTTCCCTTCGATACCCTCGAATGGACTCACCCTTCCACTTAGAGTCACTTCGGGCCTTCGGCCTCGTCTTCCCCTCGTCTTCCCCTCGATTGGACAAAATTTCGAAGCATTAGATGCTTCACGAAGCATTGCTGCTTCGGATCCATAACAGGATCCAGCTTATCCTCCTACTAAATTTTCCCCCATATACAAAATTCACCTTTAAACTCTTCTACGTGTTGCCCCGCATGGTCAGAGACGGAGAAAAATTTCGCCTCTCTGCCATCAACTTCACCTTCAATCATTTTTCCTCTCTCCCTACCATAATTTTCCGAGTACGGTACTCACACCCACAAATTTTTGAACCTCTGTACTTTCTTCAAAATGTACCGAAAAAGTTCGAAAAAAATATTTTTATATCCAGCTCGATGAGAGCTTTCGAATGATATCTCATTTGCCATATTTATATCCATTTTGAAAAAAATATTTTTTGGGCCTGAAATTTCAGCGAGAAAAAATCCCCGAAATTTTCAAAAAATCATATCTCGCCCAAAGTATACCTTTTTGAAAATTTTAAAATCCCAAAATATGTAGAAAAATCTGCTTAATACAGGAAAAATACCTTCGGCCCGAACCGCCTGCAAAAATCCCGAAAAATTTCGAAAAACCGAAAAATTTTGGGTTTTTCGAAATTCGACCCCTACACCTGCAATTTTGAATTTTTTAAAAATTTTTTGGGCTCAAAAAATTTCTAATTTTTTACTTAATTTAATAAAGGAAACCCCATCCCAATCTGACAATCCCAAAAAAAGATATTTCAAATTTAAAAATCCCTAAAATCCCCCCAAAGGGGATTTTAGGGACCCCTTTAGAAAAATTCGAGGGACCAAAATTTTTGGATTTTGACCCATAAAACGTCCCATATGGTACTCTGACATGCGCTGAGTCCAAATCCGGTGTCAGAAAAATTTTAAAAAATTCCCCCGGGACGTTAGAGTCAAAAAAATGTTTCGCGACATTTGCGAACATTGGCCATAACTTTTTGAGACTCAACCGGACCCCCGACATATTATACCTTTTTCGGACCGTCAGGTGACGCTCTATAACATAGGATATCGAAAACGGGTTTCAATTCACTTTTGAGAATTGGAGCCACCCTTCCCAATTTTACATGGGGGCACTTTGAAACTTTGGGCTACTGTAACTTGGTCAAAAGTATTCCGAAAAATTTAAACTAAATTTTTCCAGACTCAGCTCGTCGAGAGCTTTCATTTGACATATCATACGTGATTTGTCGATAAGTTTCGTAAATTTCGAAATTTGCGAAACTGGGATTTTGGGATTTTTGCGCAGGCATATCTACCCTTCAAGTTGGGATTTAGACTTCGGGTTTTTTCCTACATATATCAGCTTATTCCAACTTGCGTGCCTCCCGTTGGAAGTTTTTTGATATCTCCCCCCAGTCCCGAGATACCCCCGGTACCTATTCAATATAGGTACCAGGGGGTAATTATTTCTTAACTTTCGTATTTTTCCCAAATGCCCCATCAAATAGAACCCTTAAATGCAAAAGTTTCAGACCCCTAACTCAATTCGTTAAAGGGTTAGAATTTTTCAGCCTGGGGGCATTATCATTTGGGAAGGCATAAGTACCCTTCAGGTCCGAATTTCGAATTCGAGTTTTTTGCATTCGAACTCTACTAATAGCCGTACATCATCCTCCCAGCAGACATTTTTCGCTATAACCCCCCATTGAAAAGATAGCCCCGGCGCTTAAGCGATTTAGGTACCAGGGGGTAATTATTTTGACTTCTCGATAATTTTCCTGGATGCCCCGTCCCAAACTACCCCCCGAATGTCAAACTCCCAAAACCGTGCCGGCCTTCGGCCGGCCGTTATTTTTTTTCTTAGAAAAAACACTCCCTGAATTATAGGTATATAGTAACTAGCGATGGGTTTACCACTGATGGCGGCGGATAGCTGGGAGCATTTGGTTACGACACTTTAGTTTTAAATTTTGCTCTGCCCGTTGGAAAGCCTAACGGCTTTGGGGGCGCGCTTCGCGCGCCGCTAGCGATTTTTTATGCCTGGAACAAAAGATTAGCCTTCAGTTGGGACTCATCCATCCATTTAGTCACTTCGGGCCTTCGGTCCTCGTCTTCCCCTAATTTTCCCTCGATTGTACTCATCCTTCCACTTAGAGTCACTTCGGGCCTTCGGTCCTCGTCTTCCCCTAATTTTCCCTCGATTGTACTCATCCTTCCACTTAGAGTCACTTCGGGCCTTCGGCCCTCGTCTTCCTCGCGATTGGACTCATCCTTTCAATTAGAATCACTTCGGGCCTTCGGCCCTCGCCCTCTCTTTTAGATGGGTGTCAGCTCGGGCCTTCGGCCCTCGCCCTCCCTTTTGGATGGGTGTCAGCTCAGGCCTCCGGCTCTCGCCCTCCCTTTTAGATGGGTGTCAGCTCGGGCCTTCGGCCCTCGCCCTCTCTTTTAGATGGGTGTCAGCTCGGGCCTTCGGCCCTCGCACTCCCTTTTAGATGGGTGTTAGCTCAGGCCTCCGGCCCTCGCCCTCCCTTTTGGATGGGTGTCAGCTCAGGCCTCCGGCTCTCGCCCTCCCTTTTAGATGGGTGTCAGCTCGGGCCTCCGGCCCTCGCCCTCCCTTTTAGATGGGTGTCAGCTCGGGCCTCCGGCCCTCGCCCTCCCTTTTAGATGGGTGTCAGCTCGGGCCTTCGGCCCTCGCACTCCCTTTTAGATGGGTGTTAGCTCGGGCCTCCGGCCCTCGCCCTCCCTTTTAGATGGGTGTCAGCTCGGGCAAAATTCACCTTTAAACTCTTCTACGGTTTGCCCCCATGGTCAGAGACGGAGAAAAATTTCTCCTCTCTTCCTTACATTTGACCTGTCAATCATTTTTCCTCTCTCCCTCCCATCATTCTCCGGGTACGGTAGTCCAACACTATAAATTTTCGAACATTTGTAACTTCGTCAAAATGTACCGAAAAATTTTGAAAAAAATATTTTTATACCCAGCTCAATAAGAGCTTTCGAATGATATCTCATTTGCCACATCTATTTTGATTTTTAAAATTAAAATTTTTTGGCCGGAAATTTCTGCCTGAAAAATTCACTAAAATTTCAAAAAATCATATCTCACCTAAGTAGAACTTTTTTAAAGATTTTAAAACCTTAGCAGATGCAGAAAAATCTCTTTTATCCAGGAAAAATACCTTCGGCCCGAACCGCCGGCAAAAATCCCGAAAAAATTTCGAAAAACCGAAAAATTTTGGGTTTTTCGAAAGCAGACCCCTACACCTCAAATTTTGACTTTTTTCGAAATTTTTTGGGCTCAAAAAATACCTAATTTTATACTGTATTTTATAAAGCAAACCCCATCCAATTTCCTTAATCCCAAAAAAAGTTATTTTAAATTTAAAAATCCCGAATATCCCCCAAAAGGGTACCCCTTTTGAAAAATTTCAGGGGTCAAAAATTTTTAATTTTGACATAAAAACGTGTTTTATAGTGTTTTCGTACACGCTGAGTACGAATCCGTTGTTGGAAAAATTCTAAAAATTTTTTTAACAAAGTTAGAGTCTGAAAACCATTTCAGTCCCAGACTCAAATCCCAACCCACAAACTTCGAAATTAGATATTTTGGCTAATCCCATTAGAATACCCTTCTAATAAGCTTTCGAATGACTACTCATTCGACCATATCCCTTGAAATCTCAAATCCCGGAAATGTCGAATCTCGAACTTCGACTTCTAAAAGTTCAAATTTTGACATTTTTATTAATCCCAGTGAACTCCCCTCACTGCCCGCTCTCGAATGACTACTCATTCGACAATATTCGGAATACCGAAAACCCCGGATTTCGAAGTTCGACTTTCGTACTTCGACTTTCGATATTATCCTATATCCCATTGATCTCCGCTCATTATCCCCTCTTGAAAGACTACTCATTCGACCATATTTCTACCAACTCTAAATCCCGGCTTTCGAAGTTCGACATCGAATTTCGAATTTCGACATTATCCCTTATCCCATTTGACTCCTCTTATTATCCCCTCTTGAATGAGTACTCATTCGACCCCACTTCCCAATCCCAAAAATACCGGATTTCGAAGTTCGAACTCCGAACTTCGACTTTAGGCTTAATCCTTTATCCCATTCGACTCCCCTTATTATGCCCTCTTGAATGAGTACTCATTCGACCCCACTTCCCAATCCCGTAAAACCCGGATTTCGTAGTTCGAACTCCGAACTTCGACTTTCGACTTTATCCTATATCCCATTAGACTCCCCTGAACATCCCCTCTTGAATGTGTACTCATTCACCCATATACACGTTAATCTCAAATCCCGAAGATACCGGATTTCGAAGTTCGAACTCCAAACTTCGAATTTCGACTTAATCCTTTATCCCATTAGACTCCCCTCATTATCCCCTCTTAAATGAATACTCATTCGACCATGCTTCCCAATCCCGAAAATACCGGATTTCGAAGTTCGAACTCTAAACTTCGAATTTCGACTTAATCCTTTATCCCATTAGACTCCCCTCAGTCCCAGCTCTTGAATGACTACCCACTCACCCATATCCCCCAAACCCCTAAAATCCTGGATTTCGAAGTTCGAACACCGAACTTCGAATTTCGACTTAATCCTTTATCCCTTTAACTCCCCTCAGTCCCAGCTATTGAATGACTACCCTCTTGCCCATATCCCCAACCCCCGAAAATACCGAATTTCGAAGTTCGAACTCCGAACTTCGAATTTCAACATTATCCCTTATCCCATTAGACTCCCCTCATTATCCCCTCTTGAATGAATACTCAAACGACCATGCTTCCCAATCCCGAAAATACCGGATTTCGAAGTTCGAACTCCAAACTTCGAATTTCGACTTAATCCTTTATCCCATTAGACTCCCCTCAGTCCCAGCTCTTGAATGACTACCCTCTTGCCCATATCCCCAACCCCCGAAAATACCGGATTTCGAAATTCGAACTCCGAACTTCGACTTTCATACTTATCCCTTATCCCATTAGACTCCCCTCAGTTCCAGCTCTTGAATGACTACCCACTCACCCATATCCCCCAACCCCGAAAAACCCGGATTTCGAAGTTCGAACTCCGAACTTCGACTTTTATACTTATCATTTATCCCATTCAACTCCCCTCATTATCCGATTCGAATGACTACTCATTCGACCATATTCGAAAATCCCTAAAAATCCCGAAATCCCGGATCCCTAATTTCGAATTCCACTTATTCCCTTTATTAATAAACCCTCCCTCAACTCGAAACTTGCTTAAGTTTCGAAATCCCACTATTTTCACTCGAAATTTCTCCTATCCATCAAAATTTCTCTCTCACCTATGAGATTTGCCTTCTGGCTTTCCTCAATTTAGAGAAATCCGACAATTATCGGTAAGACCGTTCTCTTACAGAAATTTTTGCCCCCCAATAAGTACCCCTAAAGTTCGACTTTTGAATTTGAAATTTTTCCTACCCATATCTCCTCGTTCTGCTTCAATCGCCTCCCAGCAGAAGTTTTTCGGTATCTTTATTCGTTTTCGAGTTATTTTCGAAAAACTCGAATTTTAAATACCGACACACCCGACAATTCACTGGAAATGTCTGATTCTTTGCTCACGCATAAGTACCCTTTAACTTCGAATTTTGACTTCGAATTTTTTTTTGATTCACATCGTCTATTGATGCTTAAGTGCCCTCCCGTTAGTCCGACAATCGTATCTGTACCCATTCCGGAGATAGCCCCGGTACCTCTATTATTTAGGTACCATGGGGGTTCTAAAATTTTCCGTCCTTATTTTTCCTAAATGCCCCATAAGATTTGACCCCGGACATGTAAAACTTTCAGCCCATTATCTCAACTCTGTAAAGAGTTCTAAATTTTTGATTAAATTTTACCAATACTTTTATATATATATATAAAATATCGGGGTAAAACAAAAATTTTTTCAAAAATCTTATCGTATATAGAGAATCGATAGCTCATATGAAAGTACATTAAAAGCTATCCCAAAAAATGGTGGACCGAATTGATATACTTCCTTTACCCCAAAGATATAATCCCTCAAATAAAACCCCTAAATAAATAATATTTATTTTTAAAATATTGGGGTAAAACAAAAATTTTTTCAAAAATCTTAACGTATATAGAGAATCGATAGCTCATATGAAAGTACATTAAAAGCTATCCCAAAAAATGGTGGACCGAATTGATATACTTCCTTTACCCCAAAGATATAATCCCTCAAATAAAACCCCTAAATAAATAATATTTATTTTTAAAATATTGGGGTAAAACAAAAATTTTTTCAAAAATCTTAACGTATATAGAGAATCGATAGCTCATATGAAAGTACATTAAAAGCTATCCCAAAAAATGGTGGACCGATTTGATATACTTCCTTTACCCCAAAGATATAATCCCTCAAATAAAACCCCTAAATAAATAATATTTATTTTTAAAATATTGGGGTAAAACAAAAATTTTTTCAAAAATCTTAACGTATATAGAGAATCGATAGCTCATATGAAAGTACATTAAAAGCTATCCCAAAAAATGGTGGACCGAATTGATATACTTCCTTTACCCCAAAGATATAATCCCTCAAATAAAACCCCTAAATAAATAATATTTATTTTTAAAATATCGGGGTAAAACAAAAATTTTTTCAAAAATCTTATCGTATATAGAGAATCGATAGCTCATATGAAAGTACATTAAAAGCTATCCCAAAAAATGGTGGACCGAATTGATATACTTCCTTTACCCCAAAGATATAATCCCTCAAATAAAACCCCTAAATAAATAATATTTATTTTTAAAATATTGGGGTAAAACAAAAATTTTTTCAAAAATCTTAACGTATATAGAGAATCGATAGCTCATATGAAAGTACATTAAAAGCTATCCCAAAAAATGGTGGACCGAATTGATATACTTCCTTTACCCCAAAGATATAATCCCTCAAATAAAACCCCTAAATAAATAATATTTATTTTTAAAATATCGGGGTAAAACAAAAATTTTTTCAAAAATCTTATCGTATATAGAGAATCGATAGCTCATATGAAAGTACATTAAAAGCTATCCCAAAAAATGGTGGACCGAATTGATATACTTCCTTTACCCCAAAGATATAATCCCTCAAATACATAAAACCCCTAAATAAATAATATTTATTTTTAAAATATCGGGGTAAAACAAAAATTTTTTCAAAAATCTTATCGTATATAGAGAATCGATAGCTCATATGAAAGTACATTAAAAGCTATCCCAAAAAATGGTGGACCGAATTGATATTCTTCCTTTACCCCAAAGATATAATCCCTCAAATAAAACCCCTAAATAAATAATATTTATTTTTAAAATATTGGGGTAAAACAAAAATTTTTTCAAAAATCTTAACGTATATAGAGAATCGATAGCTCATATGAAAGTACATTAAAAGCTATCCCAAAAAATGGTGGACCGAATTGATATACTTCCTTTACCCCAAAGATATAATCCCTCAAATAAAACCCCTAAATAAATAATATTTATTTTTAAAATATTGGGGTAAAACAAAAATTTTTTCAAAAATCTTATCGTATATAGAGAATCGATAGCTCATATGAAAGTACATTAAAAGCTATCCCAAAAAATGGTGGACCGAATTGATATACTTCCTTTACCCCAAAGATATAATCCCTCAAATAAAACCCCTAAATAAATAATATTTATTTTTAAAATATCGGGGTAAAACAAAAATTTTTTCAAAAATCTTATCGTATATAGAGAATCGATAGCTCATATGAAAGTACATTAAAAGCTATCCCAAAAAATGGTGGACCGAATTGATATACTTCCTTTACCCCAAAGATATAATCCCTCAAATAAAACCCCTAAATAAATAATATTTATTTTTAAAATATCGGGGTAAAACAAAAATTTTTTCAAAAATCTTAACGTATATAGAGAATCGATAGCTCATATGAAAGTACATTAAAAGCTATCCCAAAAAATGGTGGACCGAATTGATATACTTCCTTTACCCCAAAGATATAATCCCTCAAATAAAACCCCTAAATAAATAATATTTATTTTTAAAATATTGGGGTAAAACAAAAATTTTTTCAAAAATCTTAACGTATATAGAGAATCGATAGCTCATATGAAAGTACATTAAAAGCTATCCCAAAAAATGGTGGACCGAATTGATATACTTCCTTTACCCCAAAGATATAATCCCTCAAATAAAACCCCTAAATAAATAATATTTATTTTTAAAATATCGGGGTAAAACAAAAATTTTTTCAAAAATCTTATCGTATATAGAGAATCGATAGCTCATATGAAAGTACATTAAAAGCTATCCCAAAAAATGGTGGACCGAATTGATATACTTCCTTTACCCCAAAGATATAATCCCTCAAATAAAACCCCTAAATAAATAATATTTATTTTTAAAATATCGGGGTAAAACAAAAATTTTTTCAAAAATCTTATCGTATATAGAGAATCGATAGCTCATATGAAAGTACATTAAAAGCTATCCCAAAAAATGGTGGACCGAATTGATATACTTCCTTTACCCCAAAGATATAATCCCTCAAATAAAACCCCTAAATAAATAATATTTATTTTTAAAATATCGGGGTAAAACAAAAATTTTTTCAAAAATCTTATCGTATATAGAGAATCGATAGCTCATATGAAAGTACATTAAAAGCTATCCCAAAAAATGGTGGACCGAATTGATATACTTCCTTTACCCCAAAGATATAATCCCTCAAATAAAACCCCTAAATAAATAATATTTATTTTTAAAATATCGGGGTAAAACAAAAATTTTTTCAAAAATCTTATCGTATATAGAGAATCGATAGCTCATATGAAAGTACATTAAAAGCTATCCCAAAAAATGGTGAACCGAATTGATATACTTCCTTTACCCCAAAGATATAATCCCTCAAATAAAACCCCTAAATAAATAATATTTATTTTTAAAATATTGGGGTAAAACAAAAATTTTTTCAAAAATCTTATCATATATAGAGAATCGATAGCTCATATGAAAGTACATTAAAAGCTATCCCAAAAAATGGTGAACCGAATTGATATACTTCCTTTACCCCAAAGATATAATCCCTCGAATAAAACCCCTAAATAAATAATATTTATTTTTAAAATATTGGGGTAAAACAAAAATTTTTTCAAAAATCTTAACGTATATAGAGAATCGATAGCTCATATGAAAGTACATTAAAAGCTATCCCAAAAAAATGGTGGACCGAATTGATATACTTCCTTTACCCCAAAGATATAATCACTCAAATAAAACCCCTAAATAAATAATATTTATTTTTAAAATATTGGGGTAAAACAAAAATTTTTTCAAAAATCTTATCGTATATAGAGAATCGATAGCTCATATGAAAGTACATTAAAAGCTATCCCAAAAAATGGTGAACCGAATTGATATACTTCCTTTACCCCAAAGATATAATCCCTCAAATAAAACCCCTAAATAAATAATATTTATTTTTAAAATATCGGGGTAAAACAAAAATTTTTTCAAAAATCTTATCGTATATAGAGAATCGATAGCTCATATGAAAGTACATTAAAAGCTATCCCAAAAAATGGTGAACCGAATTGATATACTTCCTTTACCCCAAAGATATAATCCCTCAAATAAAACCCCTAAATAAATAATATTTATTTTTAAAATATTGGGGTAAAACAAAAATTTTTTCAAAAATCTTATCATATATAGAGAATCGATAGCTCATATGAAAGTACATTGAAAGCTATCCCAAAAAATGGTGAACCGAATTGATATACTTCCTTTACCCCAAAGATATAATCCCTCGAATAAAACCCCTAAATAAATATATTTATTTTTAAAATATTGGGGTAAAACAAAAATTTTTTCAAAAATCTTAACGTATATAGAGAATCGATAGCTCATATGAAAGTACATTAAAAGCTATCCCAAAAAATGGTGAACCGAATTGATATACTTCCTTTACCCCAAAGATATAATCCCTCGAATAAAACCCCTAAATAAATAATATTTATTTTTAAAATATTGGGGTAAAACAAAAATTTTTTCAAAAATCTTATCATATATAGAGAATCGATAGCTCATATGAAAGTACATTAAAAGCTATCCCAAAAAATGGTGAACCGAATTGATATACTTCCTTTACCCCAAAGATATAATCCCTCGAATAAAACCCCTAAATAAATAATATTTATTTTTAAAATATTGGGGTAAAACAAAAATTTTTTCAAAAATCTTATCATATATAGAGAATCGATAGCTCATATGAAAGTACATTAAAAGCTATCCCAAAAAATGGTGAACCGAATTGATATACTTCCTTTACCCCAAAGATATAATCCCTCGAATAAAACCCCTAAATAAATATATTTATTTTTAAAATATTGGGGTAAAACAAAAATTTTTTCAAAAATCTTAACGTATATAGAGAATCGATAGCTCATATGAAAGTACATTAAAAGCTATCCCAAAAAATGGTGAACCGAATTGATATACTTCCTTTACCCCAAAGATATAATCCCTCAAATAAAACCCCTAAATAAATAATATTTATTTTTAAAATATTGGGGTAAAACAAAAATTTTTTCAAAAATCTTATCATATATAGAGAATCGATAGCTCATATGAAAGTACATTGAAAGCTATCCCAAAAAATGGTGAACCGAATTGATATACTTCCTTTACCCCAAAGATATAATCCCTCGAATAAAACCCCTAAATAAATATATTTATTTTTAAAATATTGGGGTAAAACAAAAATTTTTTCAAAAATCTTAACGTATATAGAGAATCGATAGCTCATATGAAAGTACATTAAAAGCTATCCCAAAAAATGGTGAACCGAATTGATATACTTCCTTTACCCCAAAGATATAATCCCTCGAATAAAACCCCTAAATAAATAATATTTATTTTTAAAATATTGGGGTAAAACAAAAATTTTTTCAAAAATCTTATCATATATAGAGAATCGATAGCTCATATGAAAGTACATTAAAAGCTATCCCAAAAAATGGTGAACCGAATTGATATACTTCCTTTACCCCAAAGATATAATCCCTCGAATAAAACCCCTAAATAAATAATATTTATTTTTAAAATATTGGGGTAAAACAAAAATTTTTTCAAAAATCTTATCATATATAGAGAATCGATAGCTCATATGAAAGTACATTAAAAGCTATCCCAAAAAATGGTGAACCGAATTGATATACTTCCTTTACCCCAAAGATATAATCCCTCGAATAAAACCCCTAAATAAATAATATTTATTTTTAAAATATTGGGGTAAAACAAAAATTTTTTCAAAAATCTTAACGTATATAGAGAATCGATAGCTCATATGAAAGTACATTAAAAGCTATCCCAAAAAATGGTGAACCGAATTGATATACTTCCTTTACCCCAAAGATATAATCCCTCGAATAAAACCCCTAAATAAATAATATTTATTTTTAAAATATTGGGGTAAAACAAAAATTTTTTCAAAAATCTTATCATATATAGAGAATCGATAGCTCATATGAAAGTACATTAAAAGCTATCCCAAAAAATGGTGAACCGAATTGATATACTTCCTTTACCCCAAAGATATAATCCCTCGAATAAAACCCCTAAATAAATAATATTTATTTTTAAAATATTGGGGTAAAACAAAAATTTTTTCAAAAATCTTATCATATATAGAGAATCGATAGCTCATATGAAAGTACATTAAAAGCTATCCCAAAAAATGGTGAACCGAATTGATATACTTCCTTTACCCCAAAGATATAATCCCTCGAATAAAACCCCTAAATAAATAATATTTATTTTTAAAATATTGGGGTAAAACAAAAATTTTTTCAAAAATCTTATCATATATAGAGAATCGATAGCTCATATGAAAGTACATTAAAAGCTATCCCAAAAAATGGTGAACCGAATTGATATACTTCCTTTACCCCAAAGATATAATCCCTCGAATAAAACCCCTAAATAAATAATATTTATTTTTAAAATATTGGGGTAAAACAAAAATTTTTTCAAAAATCTTATCATATATAGAGAATCGATAGCTCATATGAAAGTACATTAAAAGCTATCCCAAAAAATGGTGAACCGAATTGATATACTTCCTTTACCCCAAAGATATAATCCCTCGAATAAAACCCCTAAATAAATAATATTTATTTTTAAAATATTGGGGTAAAACAAAAATTTTTTCAAAAATCTTATCATATATAGAGAATCGATAGCTCATATGAAAGTACATTAAAAGCTATCCCAAAAAATGGTGAACCGAATTGATATACTTCCTTTACCCCAAAGATATAATCCCTCGAATAAAACCCCTAAATAAATAATATTTATTTTTAAAATATTGGGGTAAAACAAAAATTTTTTCAAAAATCTTATCATATATAGAGAATCGATAGCTCATATGAAAGTACATTAAAAGCTATCCCAAAAAATGGTGAACCGAATTGATATACTTCCTTTACCCCAAAGATATAATCCCTCGAATAAAACCCCTAAATAAATAATATTTATTTTTAAAATATTGGGGTAAAACAAAAATTTTTTCAAAAATCTTATCATATATAGAGAATCGATAGCTCATATGAAAGTACATTAAAAGCTATCCCAAAAAATGGTGAACCGAATTGATATACTTCCTTTACCCCAAAGATATAATCCCTCGAATAAAACCCCTAAATAAATAATATTTATTTTTAAAATATTGGGGTAAAACAAAAATTTTTTCAAAAATCTTATCATATATAGAGAATCGATAGCTCATATGAAAGTACATTAAAAGCTATCCCAAAAAATGGTGAACCGAATTGATATACTTCCTTTACCCCAAAGATATAATCCCTCGAATAAAACCCCTAAATAAATAATATTTATTTTTAAAATATTGGGGTAAAACAAAAATTTTTTCAAAAATCTTATCATATATAGAGAATCGATAGCTCATATGAAAGTACATTAAAAGCTATCCCAAAAAATGGTGAACCGAATTGATATACTTCCTTTACCCCAAAGATATAATCCCTCGAATAAAACCCCTAAATAAATAATATTTATTTTTAAAATATTGGGGTAAAACAAAAATTTTTTCAAAAATCTTATCATATATAGAGAATCGATAGCTCATATGAAAGTACATTAAAAGCTATCCCAAAAAATGGTGAACCGAATTGATATACTTCCATCACCCCAAAGATATAATCCCTCAAATAAAACCCCTAAATAAATAATATTTATTTTTAAAATATTGGGGTAAAACAAAAATTTTTTTAAAAATCTTAACGTATATAGAGAATCGATAGCTCATATGAAAGTACATTAAAAGCTATCCCAAAAAATGGTGAACCGAATTGATATACTTCCTTTACCCCAAAGATATAATCCCTCAAATAAAACCCCTAAATAAATAATATTTATTTTTAAAATATTGGTGTAAAACAAAAATTTTTTCAAAAATCTTATCGTATATAGAGAATCGATAGCTCTTATGAAAGTACATTAAAAGCTATCCCAAAAAATGGTGAAACGAATTGATATACTTCCTTTACCCCAAAGATATAATCCCTCAAATAAAACCCCTAAATAAATAATATTTATTTTTAAAATATTGGGGTAAAACAAAAATTTTTTCAAAAATCTTAACGTATATAGAGAATCGATAGCTCATATGAAAGAACATTAAAAGCTATCCCAAAAAATGGTGAACCGAATTGATATACTTCCTTTACCCCAAAGATATAATCCCCCAAATAAAACCCCTAAATAAATAATATTTATTTTTAAAATATTGGTGTAAAACAAAAATTTTTTCAAAAATCTTATCGTATATAGAAAATCGATAGCTCATATGAAAGTACATTAAAAGCTATCCCAAAAAATGGTGAACCGAATTGATATACTTCCTTTACCCCAAAGATATAATCCCTCAAATAAAACCCCTAAATAAATAATATTTATTTTTAAAATATTGGTGTAAAACAAAAATTTTTTCAAAAATCTTATCTTATATAGAGAATCGATAGCTCATATGAAAGTACATTAAAAGCTATCCCAAAAAATGGTGAACCGAATTGATATACTTCCTTTACCCCAAAGATATAATCCCTCAAATAAAACCCCTAAATAAATAATATTTATTTTTAAAATATTGGGGTAAAACAAAAATTTTTTCAAAAATCTTATCGTATATAGAGAATCGATAGCTCATATGAAAGTACATTAAAAGCTATCCCAAAAAATGGTGAACCGAATTGATATACTTCCTTTACCCCAAAGATATAATCCCTCAAATAAAACCCCTAAATAAATAATATTTATTTTTAAAATATTGGGGTAAAACAAAAATTTTTTCAAAAATCTTAACGTATATAGAGAATCGATAGCTCATATGAAAGTACATTAAAAGCTATCCCAAAAAATGGTGAACCGAATTGATATACTTCCTTTACCCCAAAGATATAATCCCTCAAATAAAACCCCTAAATAAATAATATTTATTTTTAAAATATTGGTGTAAAACAAAAATTTTTTCAAAAATCTTATCGTATATAGAGAATCGATAGCTCTTATGAAAGTACATTAAAAGCTATCCCAAAAAATGGTGAAACGAATTGATATACTTCCTTTACCCCAAAGATATAATCCCTCAAATAAAACCCCTAAATAAATAATATTTATTTTTAAAATATTGGGGTAAAACAAAAATTTTTTCAAAAATTTTATCGTATATAGAGAATCGATAGCTCATATGAAAGTACATTAAAAGCTATCCCAAAAAATGGTGAACCGAATTGATATACTTCCTTTACCCCAAAGATATAATCCCCCAAATAAAACCCCTAAATAAATAATATTTATTTTTAAAATATTGGTGTAAAACAAAAATTTTTTCAAAAATCTTATCGTATATAGAAAATCGATAGCTCATATGAAAGTACATTAAAAGCTATCCCAAAAAATGGTGAACCGAATTGATATACTTCCTTTACCCCAAAGATATAATCCCTCAAATAAAACCCCTAAATAAATAATATTTATTTTTAAAATATTGGGGTAAAACAAAAATTTTTTCAAAAATCTTATCGTATATAGAGAATCGATAGCTCTTATGAAAGTACATTAAAAGCTATCCCAAAAAATGGTGAAACGAATTGATATACTTCCTTTACCCCAAAGATATAATCCCTCAAATAAAACCCCTAAATAAATAATATTTATTTTTAAAATATTGGTGTAAAACAAAAATTTTTTCAAAAATCTTATCGTATATAGAGAATCGATAGCTCTTATGAAAGTACATTAAAAGCTATCCCAAAAAATGGTGAAACGAATTGATATACTTCCTTTACCCCAAAGATATAATCCCCCAAATAAAACCCCTAAATAAATAATATTTATTTTTAAAATATTGGGGTAAAACAAAAATTTTTTCAAAAATCTTATCGTATATAGAGAATCGATAGCTCATATGAAAGTACATTAAAAGCTATCCCAAAAAATGGTGAACCGAATTGATATACTTCCTTTACCCCAAAGATATAATCCCTCAAATAAAACCCCTAAATAAATAATATTTATTTTTAAAATATTGGTGTAAAACAAAAATTTTTTCAAAAATCTTATCGTATATAGAGAATCGATAGCTCATATGAAAGTACATTAAAAGCTATCCCAAAAAATGGTGAACCGAATTGATATACTTCCTTTACCCCAAAGATATAATCCCTCAAATAAAACCCCTAAATAAATAATATTTATTTTTAAAATATTGGGGTAAAACAAAAATTTTTTCAAAAATCTTATCGTATATAGAGAATCGATAGCTCATATGAAAGTACATTAAAAGCTATCCCAAAAAATGGTGAACCGAATTGATATACTTCCTTTACCCCAAAGATATAATCCCTCAAATAAAACCCCTAAATAAATAATATTTATTTTTAAAATATTGGGGTAAAACAAAAATTTTTTCAAAAATCTTAACGTATATAGAGAATCGATAGCTCATATGAAAGTACATTAAAAGCTATCCCAAAAAATGGTGAACCGAATTGATATACTTCCTTTACCCCAAAGATATAATCCCTCAAATAAAACCCCTAAATAAATAATATTTATTTTTAAAATATTGGTGTAAAACAAAAATTTTTTCAAAAATCTTATCGTATATAGAGAATCGATAGCTCTTATGAAAGTACATTAAAAGCTATCCCAAAAAATGGTGAAACGAATTGATATACTTCCTTTACCCCAAAGATATAATCCCTCAAATAAAACCCCTAAATAAATAATATTTATTTTTAAAATATTGGGGTAAAACAAAAATTTTTTCAAAAATCTTATCGTATATAGAGAATCGATAGCTCATATGAAAGTACATTAAAAGCTATCCCAAAAAATGGTGAACCGAATTGATATACTTCCTTTACCCCAAAGATATAATCCCTCAAATAAAACCCCTAAATAAATAATATTTATTTTTAAAATATTGGGGTAAAACAAAAATTTTTTCAAAAATCTTATCGTATATAGAAAATCGATAGCTCATATGAAAGTACATTAAAAGCTATCCCAAAAAATGGTGAACCGAATTGATATACTTCTTTTACCCCAAAGATATAATCCCTCAAATAAAACCCCTAAATAAATAATATTTATTTTTAAAATATTAGGGTAAAACAAAAATTTTTTCAAAAATCTTATCGTATATAGAGAATCGTTAGCTCATATGAAAGTACATTAAAAGCTATCCCAAAAAATGGTGAATCGAATTGATATACTTCCTTTACCCCAAAGATATAATCCCTCAAATAAAACCCCTAAATAAATAATATTTATTTTTAAAATATTGGGGTAAAACAAAAATTTTTTCAAAAATCTTATCGTATATAGAGAATCGATAGCTCATATGAAAGTAAATTAAAAGCTATCCCAAAAATGGTGAACCGAATTGATATACTTCCTTTACCCCAAAGATATAATCCCTCAAATAAAACCCCTAAATAAATAATATTTATTTTTAAAATATTGGGGTAAAACAAAAATTTTTTCAAAAATCTTATCGTATATAGAGAATCGATAGCTCTTATGAAAGTACATTAAAAGCTATCCCAAAAAATGGTGAAACGAATTGATATACTTCCTTTACCCCAAAGATATAATCCCCCAAATAAAACCCCTAAATAAATAATATTTATTTTTAAAATATTGGGGTAAAACAAAAATTTTTTCAAAAATCTTATCGTATATAGAGAATCGATAGCTCATATGAAAGTACATTAAAAGCTATCCCAAAAAATGGTGAACCGAATTGATATACTTCCTTTACCCCAAAGATATAATCCCTCAAATAAAACCCCTAAATAAATAATATTTATTTTTAAAATATTGGGGTAAAACAAAAATTTTTTCAAAAATCTTATCGTATATAGAGAATCGATAGCTCTTATGAAAGTACATTAAAAGCTATCCCAAAAAATGGTGAAACGAATTGATATACTTCCTTTACCCCAAAGATATAATCCCTCAAATAAAACCCCTAAATAAATAATATTTATTTTTAAAATATTGGTGTAAAACAAAAATTTTTTCAAAAATCTTATCGTATATAGAGAATCGATAGCTCTTATGAAAGTACATTAAAAGCTATCCCAAAAAATGGTGAAACGAATTGATATACTTCCTTTACCCCAAAGATATAATCCCCCAAATAAAACCCCTAAATAAATAATATTTATTTTTAAAATATTGGGGTAAAACAAAAATTTTTTCAAAAATCTTATCGTATATAGAGAATCGATAGCTCATATGAAAGTACATTAAAAGCTATCCCAAAAAATGGTGAACCGAATTGATATACTTCCTTTACCCCAAAGATATAATCCCTCAAATAAAACCCCTAAATAAATAATATTTATTTTTAAAATATTGGTGTAAAACAAAAATTTTTTCAAAAATCTTATCGTATATAGAGAATCGATAGCTCATATGAAAGTACATTAAAAGCTATCCCAAAAAATGGTGAACCGAATTGATATACTTCCTTTACCCCAAAGATATAATCCCTCAAATAAAACCCCTAAATAAATAATATTTATTTTTAAAATATTGGGGTAAAACAAAAATTTTTTCAAAAATCTTATCGTATATAGAGAATCGATAGCTCATATGAAAGTACATTAAAAGCTATCCCAAAAAATGGTGAACCGAATTGATATACTTCCTTTACCCCAAAGATATAATCCCTCAAATAAAACCCCTAAATAAATAATATTTATTTTTAAAATATTGGGGTAAAACAAAAATTTTTTCAAAAATCTTAACGTATATAGAGAATCGATAGCTCATATGAAAGTACATTAAAAGCTATCCCAAAAAATGGTGAACCGAATTGATATACTTCCTTTACCCCAAAGATATAATCCCTCAAATAAAACCCCTAAATAAATAATATTTATTTTTAAAATATTGGTGTAAAACAAAAATTTTTTCAAAAATCTTATCGTATATAGAGAATCGATAGCTCTTATGAAAGTACATTAAAAGCTATCCCAAAAAATGGTGAAACGAATTGATATACTTCCTTTACCCCAAAGATATAATCCCTCAAATAAAACCCCTAAATAAATAATATTTATTTTTAAAATATTGGGGTAAAACAAAAATTTTTTCAAAAATCTTATCGTATATAGAGAATCGATAGCTCATATGAAAGTACATTAAAAGCTATCCCAAAAAATGGTGAACCGAATTGATATACTTCCTTTACCCCAAAGATATAATCCCTCAAATAAAACCCCTAAATAAATAATATTTATTTTTAAAATATTGGGGTAAAACAAAAATTTTTTCAAAAATCTTATCGTATATAGAAAATCGATAGCTCATATGAAAGTACATTAAAAGCTATCCCAAAAAATGGTGAACCGAATTGATATACTTCCTTTACCCCAAAGATATAATCCCTCAAATAAAACCCCTAAATAAATAATATTTATTTTTAAAATATTGGGGTAAAACAAAAATTTTTTCAAAAATCTTATCGTATATAGAGAATCGATAGCTCATATGAAAGTACATTAAAAGCTATCCCAAAAAATGGTGAACCGAATTGATATACTTCCTTTACCCCAAAGATATAATCCCTCAAATAAAACCCCTAAATAAATAATATTTATTTTTAAAATATTGGGGTAAAACAAAAATTTTTTCAAAAATCTTAACGTATATAGAGAATCGATAGCTCATATGAAAGTACATTAAAAGCTATCCCAAAAAATGGTGAACCGAATTGATATACTTCCTTTACCCCAAAGATATAATCCCTCAAATAAAACCCCTAAATAAATAATATTTATTTTTAAAATATTGGTGTAAAACAAAAATTTTTTCAAAAATCTTATCGTATATAGAGAATCGATAGCTCTTATGAAAGTACATTAAAAGCTATCCCAAAAAATGGTGAAACGAATTGATATACTTCCTTTACCCCAAAGATATAATTCCTCAAATAAAACCCCTAAATAAATAATATTTATTTTTAAAATATTGGGGTAAAACAAAAATTTTTTCAAAAATCTTATCGTATATAGAGAATCGATAGCTCATATGAAAGTACATTAAAAGCTATCCCAAAAAATGGTGAACCGAATTGATATACTTCCTTTACCCCAAAGATATAATCCCTCAAATAAAACCCCTAAATAAATAATATTTATTTTTAAAATATTGGGGTAAAACAAAAATTTTTTCAAAAATCTTATCGTATATAGAAAATCGATAGCTCATATGAAAGTACATTAAAAGCTATCCCAAAAAATGGTGAACCGAATTGATATACTTCTTTTACCCCAAAGATATAATCCCTCAAATAAAACCCCTAAATAAATAATATTTATTTTTAAAATATTAGGGTAAAACAAAAATTTTTTCAAAAATCTTATCGTATATAGAGAATCGTTAGCTCATATGAAAGTACATTAAAAGCTATCCCAAAAAATGGTGAATCGAATTGATATACTTCCTTTACCCCAAAGATATAATCCCTCAAATAAAACCCCTAAATAAATAATATTTATTTTTAAAATATTGGGGTAAAACAAAAATTTTTTCAAAAATCTTATCGTATATAGAGAATCGATAGCTCATATGAAAGTAAATTAAAAGCTATCCCAAAAATGGTGAACCGAATTGATATACTTCCTTTACCCCAAAGATATAATCCCTCAAATAAAACCCCTAAATAAATAATATTTATTTTTAAAATATTGGGGTAAAACAAAAATTTTTTCAAAAATCTTATCGTATATAGAGAATCGATAGCTCTTATGAAAGTACATTAAAAGCTATCCCAAAAAATGGTGAAACGAATTGATATACTTCCTTTACCCCAAAGATATAATCCCCCAAATAAAACCCCTAAATAAATAATATTTATTTTTAAAATATTGGGGTAAAACAAAAATTTTTTCAAAAATCTTATCGTATATAGAGAATCGATAGCTCATATGAAAGTACATTAAAAGCTATCCCAAAAAATGGTGAACCGAATTGATATACTTCCTTTACCCCAAAGATATAATCCCTCAAATAAAACCCCTAAATAAATAATATTTATTTTTAAAATATTGGGGTAAAACAAAAATTTTTTCAAAAATCTTATCGTATATAGAGAATCGATAGCTCATATGAAAGTACATTAAAAGCTATCCCAAAAAATGGTGAACCGAATTGATATACTTCCTTTACCCCAAAGATATAATCCCTCAAATAAAACCCCTAAATAAATAATATTTATTTTTAAAATTTGGGGTAAAACAAAAATTTTTTCAAAAATCTTATCGTATATAGAGAATCGATAGCTCAGATGAAAGTACATTAAAAGCTATCCCAAAAAATGGTGAAACGAATTGATATACTTCCTTTACCCCAAAGATATAATCCCTCAAATAAAACCCCTAAATAAATAATATTTATTTTTAAAATATTGGGGTAAAACAAAAATTTTTTCAAAAATCTTATCGTATATAGAGAATCGATAGCTCTTATGAAAGTACATTAAAAGCTATCCCAAAAAATGGTGAGTCGAATTAATATACTTCCATTACCCCAATGTTATAATCCCTCGAATTAAACCTCTAAATAAATTATATTTATTTTCAAAATATTGGGGTAAAACAAAAATTTTTTCTGAAATCTTATCGTATAGAGAGAAACGATAGCTCATATGAAGTACATTAAAAACTGTCCCTAAAAATGGTGAGTCGAATTAATATACTTCCATTACCCCAAAGTTATAATCCCTCGAATAAAACTTCTAAATAAATTATATTTATTTTCAAAATATTGGGGTAAAACAAAAATTTTTTCTGAAATCTTATCGTATAGAGAGAAACGATAGCTCATATGAAAGTACATTAAAAACTGTCCCTAAAAATGGTGAGTCGAATTAATATACTTCCATTACCCCAAAGTTATAATCCCTCGAATAAAACCTCTAAATAAATTATATTTATTTTCAAAATATTGGGGTAAAACAAAAATTTTTTCTGAAATCTTATCGTATAGAGAGAAACGATAGCTCATATGAAAGTACATTAAAAACTGTCCCTAAAAATGGTGAGTCGAATTAATATACTTCCATTACCCGAAAGTTATAATCCCTCGAATTAAACCTCTAAATAAATTATATTTATTTTCAAAATATTGGGGTAAAACAAAAATTTTTTCTGAAATCTTATCGTATAGAGAGAAACGATAGCTCATATGAAAGTACATTAAAAACTGTCCCTAAAAATCGTGAGTCGAATTAATATACTTCCATTACCCCAATGTTATAATCCCTCGAATTAAACCTCTAAATAAATTATATTTATTTTCAAAATATTGGGGTAAAACAAAAATTTTTTCTGAAATCTTATCGTATAGAGAGAAACGATAGCTCATATGAAAGTACATTAAAAGCTATCCCAAAAAATGGTGAACCGAATTGATATACTTCCTTTACCCCAAAGATATAATCCCTCAAATAAAACCCCTAAATAAATAATATTTATTTTTAAAATATTGGGGTAAAACAAAAATTTTTTCAAAAATCTTATCGTATATAGAGAATCGATAGCTCTTATGAAAGTACATTAAAAGCTATCCCAAAAAATGGTGAAACGAATTGATATACTTCCTTTACCCCAAAGATATAATCCCTCAAATAAAACCCCTAAATAAATAATATTTATTTTTAAAATATTGGTGTAAAACAAAAATTTTTTCAAAAATCTTATCGTATATAGAGAATCGATAGCTCTTATGAAAGTACATTAAAAGCTATCCCAAAAAATGGTGAAACGAATTGATATACTTCCTTTACCCCAAAGATATAATCCCCCAAATAAAACCCCTAAATAAATAATATTTATTTTTAAAATATTGGGGTAAAACAAAAATTTTTTCAAAAATCTTATCGTATATAGAGAATCGATAGCTCATATGAAAGTACATTAAAAGCTATCCCAAAAAATGGTGAACCGAATTGATATACTTCCTTTACCCCAAAGATATAATCCCTCAAATAAAACCCCTAAATAAATAATATTTATTTTTAAAATATTGGTGTAAAACAAAAATTTTTTCAAAAATCTTATCGTATATAGAGAATCGATAGCTCATATGAAAGTACATTAAAAGCTATCCCAAAAAATGGTGAACCGAATTGATATACTTCCTTTACCCCAAAGATATAATCCCTCAAATAAAACCCCTAAATAAATAATATTTATTTTTAAAATATTGGGGTAAAACAAAAATTTTTTCAAAAATCTTATCGTATATAGAGAATCGATAGCTCATATGAAAGTACATTAAAAGCTATCCCAAAAAATGGTGAACCGAATTGATATACTTCCTTTACCCCAAAGATATAATCCCTCAAATAAAACCCCTAAATAAATAATATTTATTTTTAAAATATTGGGGTAAAACAAAAATTTTTTCAAAAATCTTAACGTATATAGAGAATCGATAGCTCATATGAAAGTACATTAAAAGCTATCCCAAAAAATGGTGAACCGAATTGATATACTTCCTTTACCCCAAAGATATAATCCCTCAAATAAAACCCCTAAATAAATAATATTTATTTTTAAAATATTGGTGTAAAACAAAAATTTTTTCAAAAATCTTATCGTATATAGAGAATCGATAGCTCTTATGAAAGTACATTAAAAGCTATCCCAAAAAATGGTGAAACGAATTGATATACTTCCTTTACCCCAAAGATATAATCCCTCAAATAAAACCCCTAAATAAATAATATTTATTTTTAAAATATTGGGGTAAAACAAAAATTTTTTCAAAAATTTTATCGTATATAGAGAATCGATAGCTCATATGAAAGTACATTAAAAGCTATCCCAAAAAATGGTGAACCGAATTGATATACTTCCTTTACCCCAAAGATATAATCCCCCAAATAAAACCCCTAAATAAATAATATTTATTTTTAAAATATTGGTGTAAAACAAAAATTTTTTCAAAAATCTTATCGTATATAGAAAATCGATAGCTCATATGAAAGTACATTAAAAGCTATCCCAAAAAATGGTGAATCGAATTGATATACTTCCTTTACCCCAAAGATATAATCCCTCAAATAAAACCCCTAAATAAATAATATTTATTTTTAAAATATTGGGGTAAAACAAAAATTTTTTCAAAAATCTTATCGTATATAGAGAATCGATAGCTCATATGAAAGTAAATTAAAAGCTATCCCAAAAATGGTGAACCGAATTGATATACTTCCTTTACCCCAAAGATATAATCCCTCAAATAAAACCCCTAAATAAATAATATTTATTTTTAAAATATTGGGGTAAAACAAAAATTTTTTCAAAAATCTTATCGTATATAGAGAATCGATAGCTCATATGAAAGTACATTAAAAGCTATCCCAAAAAATGGTGAACCGAATTGATATACTTCCTTTACCCCAAAGATATAATCCCTCAAATAAAACCCCTAAATAAATAATATTTATTTTTAAAATATTGGGGTAAAACAAAAATTTTTTCAAAAATCTTATCGTATATAGAAAATCGATAGCTCATATGAAAGTACATTAAAAGCTATCCCAAAAAATGGTGAACCGAATTGATATACTTCTTTTACCCCAAAGATATAATCCCTCAAATAAAACCCCTAAATAAATAATATTTATTTTTAAAATATTAGGGTAAAACAAAAATTTTTTCAAAAATCTTATCGTATATAGAGAATCGTTAGCTCATATGAAAGTACATTAAAAGCTATCCCAAAAAATGGTGAATCGAATTGATATACTTCCTTTACCCCAAAGATATAATCCCTCAAATAAAACCCCTAAATAAATAATATTTATTTTTAAAATATTGGGGTAAAACAAAAATTTTTTCAAAAATCTTATCGTATATAGAGAATCGATAGCTCTTATGAAAGTACATTAAAAGCTATCCCAAAAAATGGTGAAACGAATTGATATACTTCCTTTACCCCAAAGATATAATCCCCCAAATAAAACCCCTAAATAAATAATATTTATTTTTAAAATATTGGGGTAAAACAAAAATTTTTTCAAAAATCTTATCGTATATAGAGAATCGATAGCTCATATGAAAGTACATTAAAAGCTATCCCAAAAAATGGTGAACCGAATTGATATACTTCCTTTACCCCAAAGATATAATCCCTCAAATAAAACCCCTAAATAAATAATATTTATTTTTAAAATATTGGGGTAAAACAAAAATTTTTTCAAAAATCTTATCGTATATAGAGAATCGATAGCTCATATGAAAGTACATTAAAAGCTATCCCAAAAAATGGTGAACCGAATTGATATACTTCCTTTACCCCAAAGATATAATCCCTCAAATAAAACCCCTAAATAAATAATATTTATTTTTAAAATTTGGGGTAAAACAAAAATTTTTTCAAAAATCTTATCGTATATAGAGAATCGATAGCTCAGATGAAAGTACATTAAAAGCTATCCCAAAAAATGGTGAAACGAATTGATATACTTCCTTTACCCCAAAGATATAATCCCTCAAATAAAACCCCTAAATAAATAATATTTATTTTTAAAATATTGGGGTAAAACAAAAATTTTTTCAAAAATCTTATCGTATATAGAGAATCGATAGCTCTTATGAAAGTACATTAAAAGCTATCCCAAAAAATGGTGAGTCGAATTAATATACTTCCATTACCCCAATGTTATAATCCCTCGAATTAAACCTCTAAATAAATTATATTTATTTTCAAAATATTGGGGTAAAACAAAAATTTTTTCTGAAATCTTATCGTATAGAGAGAAACGATAGCTCATATGAAAGTACATTAAAAACTGTCCCTAAAAATGGTGAGTCGAATTAATATACTTCCATTACCCCAAAGTTATAATCCCTCGAATAAAACTTCTAAATAAATTATATTTATTTTCAAAATATTGGGGTAAAACAAAAATTTTTTCTGAAATCTTATCGTATAGAGAGAAACGATAGCTCATATGAAAGTACATTAAAAACTGTCCCTAAAAATGGTGAGTCGAATTAATATACTTCCATTACCCCAAAGTTATAATCCCTCGAATAAAACCTCTAAATAAATTATATTTATTTTCAAAATATTGGGGTAAAACAAAAATTTTTTCTGAAATCTTATCGTATAGAGAGAAACGATAGCTCATATGAAAGTACATTAAAAACTGTCCCTAAAAATGGTGAGTCGAATTAATATACTTCCATTACCCGAAAGTTATAATCCCTCGAATTAAACCTCTAAATAAATTATATTTATTTTCAAAATATTGGGGTAAAACAAAAATTTTTTCTGAAATCTTATCGTATAGAGAGAAACGATAGCTCATATGAAAGTACATTAAAAACTGTCCCTAAAAATGGTGAGTCGAATTAATATACTTCCATTACCCCAATGTTATAATCCCTCGAATTAAACCTCTAAATAAATTATATTTATTTTCAAAATATTGGGGTAAAACAAAAATTTTTTCTGAAATCTTATCGTATAGAGAGAAACGATAGCTCATATGAAAGTACATTAAAAACTGTCCCTAAAAATGGTGAGTCGAATTAATATACTTCCATTACCCCAAAGTTATAATCCCTCGAATAAAACCTCTAAATAAATTATATTTATTTTCAAAATATTGGGGTAAAACAAAAATTTTTTCAAAAATCTTATCGTATATAGAAAATCGATAGCTCATATGAAAGTACATTAAAAGCTATCCCAAAAAATGGTGAACCGAATTGATATACTTCCTTTACCCCAAAGATATAATCCCTCAAATAAAACCCCTAAATAAATAATATTTATTTTTAAAATATTAGGGTAAAACAAAAATTTTTTCAAAAATCTTATCGTATATAGAAAATCGATAGCTCATATGAAAGTACATTAAAAGCTATCCCAAAAAATGGTGAACCGAATTGATATACTTCTTTTACCCCAAAGATATAATCCCTCAAATAAAACCCCTAAATAAATAATATTTATTTTTAAAATATTAGGGTAAAACAAAAATTTTTTCAAAAATCTTATCGTATATAGAGAATCGTTAGCTCATATGAAAGTACATTAAAAGCTATCCCAAAAAATGGTGAATCGAATTGATATACTTCCTTTACCCCAAAGATATAATCCCTCAAATAAAACCCCTAAATAAATATTTATTTTTAAAATATTGGGGTAAAACAAAAATTTTTTCAAAAATCTTATCGTATATAGAGAATCGATAGCTCATATGAAAGTAAATTAAAAGCTATCCCAAAAATGGTGAACCGAATTGATATACTTCCTTTACCCCAAAGATATAATCCCTCAAATAAAACCCCTAAATAAATAATATTTATTTTTAAAATATTGGGGTAAAACAAAAATTTTTTCAAAAATCTTATCGTATATAGAGAATCGATAGCTCTTATGAAAGTACATTAAAAGCTATCCCAAAAAATGGTGAAACGAATTGATATACTTCCTTTACCCCAAAGATATAATCCCCCAAATAAAACCCCTAAATAAATAATATTTATTTTTAAAATATTGGGGTAAAACAAAAATTTTTTCAAAAATCTTATCGTATATAGAGAATCGATAGCTCATATGAAAGTACATTAAAAGCTATCCCAAAAAATGGTGAACCGAATTGATATACTTCCTTTACCCCAAAGATATAATCCCTCAAATAAAACCCCTAAATAAATAATATTTATTTTTAAAATATTGGGGTAAAACAAAAATTTTTTCAAAAATCTTATCGTATATAGAGAATCGATAGCTCATATGAAAGTACATTAAAAGCTATCCCAAAAAATGGTGAACCGAATTGATATACTTCCTTTACCCCAAAGATATAATCCCTCAAATAAAACCCCTAAATAAATAATATTTATTTTTAAAATTTGGGGTAAAACAAAAATTTTTTCAAAAATCTTATCGTATATAGAGAATCGATAGCTCAGATGAAAGTACATTAAAAGCTATCCCAAAAAATGGTGAAACGAATTGATATACTTCCTTTACCCCAAAGATATAATCCCTCAAATAAAACCCCTAAATAAATAATATTTATTTTTAAAATATTGGGGTAAAACAAAAATTTTTTCAAAAATCTTATCGTATATAGAGAATCGATAGCTCTTATGAAAGTACATTAAAAGCTATCCCAAAAAATGGTGAGTCGAATTAATATACTTCCATTACCCCAATGTTATAATCCCTCGAATTAAACCTCTAAATAAATTATATTTATTTTCAAAATATTGGGGTAAAACAAAAATTTTTTCTGAAATCTTATCGTATAGAGAGAAACGATAGCTCATATGAAAGTACATTAAAAACTGTCCCTAAAAATGGTGAGTCGAATTAATATACTTCCATTACCCCAAAGTTATAATCCCTCGAATAAAACTTCTAAATAAATTATATTTATTTTCAAAATATTGGGGTAAAACAAAAATTTTTTCTGAAATCTTATCGTATAGAGAGAAACGATAGCTCATATGAAAGTACATTAAAAACTGTCCCTAAAAATGGTGAGTCGAATTAATATACTTCCATTACCCCAAAGTTATAATCCCTCGAATAAAACCTCTAAATAAATTATATTTATTTTCAAAATATTGGGGTAAAACAAAAATTTTTTCTGAAATCTTATCGTATAGAGAGAAACGATAGCTCATATGAAAGTACATTAAAAACTGTCCCTAAAAATGGTGAGTCGAATTAATATACTTCCATTACCCGAAAGTTATAATCCCTCGAATTAAACCTCTAAATAAATTATATTTATTTTCAAAATATTGGGGTAAAACAAAAATTTTTTCTGAAATCTTATCGTATAGAGAGAAACGATAGCTCATATGAAAGTACATTAAAAACTGTCCCTAAAAATGGTGAGTCGAATTAATATACTTCCATTACCCCAATGTTATAATCCCTCGAATTAAACCTCTAAATAAATTATATTTATTTTCAAAATATTGGGGTAAAACAAAAATTTTTTCTGAAATCTTATCGTATAGAGAGAAACGATAGCTCATATGAAAGTACATTAAAAACTGTCCCTAAAAATGGTGAGTCGAATTAATATACTTCCATTACCCCAAAGTTATAATCCCTCGAATAAAACCTCTAAATAAATTATATTTATTTTCAAAATATTGGGGTAAAACAAAAATTTTTTCAAAAATCATATCGTATATAGAAAATCGATAGCTCATATGAAAGTACATTAAAAGCTATCCCAAAAAATGGTGAACCGAATTGATATACTTCCTTTACCCCAAAGATATAATCCCTCAAATAAAACCCCTAAATAAATAATATTTATTTTTAAAATATTAGGGTAAAACAAAAATTTTTTCAAAAATCTTATCGTATATAGAGAATCGTTAGCTCATATGAAAGTACATTAAAAGCTATCCCAAAAAATGGTGAACCGAATTGATATACTTCCTTTACCCCAAAGATATAATCCCTCAAATAAAACCCCTAAATAAATAATATTTATTTTTAAAATATTGGGGTAAAACAAAAATTTTTTCAAAAATCTTATCGTATATAGAGAATCGATAGCTCATATGAAAGTAAATTAAAAGCTATCCCAAAAATGGTGAACCGAATTGATATACTTCCTTTACCCCAAAGATATAATCCCTCAAATAAAACCCCTAAATAAATAATATTTATTTTTAAAATATTGGGGTAAAACAAAAATTTTTTCAAAAATCTTATCGTATATAGAGAATCGATAGCTCTTATGAAAGTACATTAAAAGCTATCCCAAAAAATGGTGAAACGAATTGATATACTTCCTTTACCCCAAAGATATAATCCCTCAAATAAAACCCCTAAATAAATAATATTTATTTTTAAAATATTGGGGTAAAACAAAAATTTTTTCAAAAATCTTATCGTATATAGAGAATCGATAGCTCTTATGAAAGTACATTAAAAGCTATCCCAAAAAATGGTGAAACGAATTGATATACTTCCTTTACCCCAAAGATATAATCCCTCAAATAAAACCCCTAAATAAATAATATTTATTTTTAAAATATTGGGGTAAAACAAAAATTTTTTCAAAAATCTTATCGTATATAGAGAATCGATAGCTCTTATGAAAGTACATTAAAAGCTATCCCAAAAAATGGTGAGTCGAATTAATATACTTCCATTACCCCAATGTTATAATCCCTCGAATTAAACCTCTAAATAAATTATATTTATTTTCAAAATATTGGGGTAAAACAAAAATTTTTTCTGAAATCTTATCGTATAGAGAGAAACGATAGCTCATATGAAAGTACATTAAAAACTGTCCCTAAAAATGGTGAGTCGAATTAATATACTTCCATTACCCCAAAGTTATAATCCCTCGAATAAAACTTCTAAATAAATTATATTTATTTTCAAAATATTGGGGTAAAACAAAAATTTTTTCTGAAATCTTATCGTATAGAGAGAAACGATAGCTCATATGAAAGTACATTAAAAACTGTCCCTAAAAATGGTGAGTCGAATTAATATACTTCCATTACCCCAAAGTTATAATCCCTCGAATAAAACCTCTAAATAAATTATATTTATTTTCAAAATATTGGGGTAAAACAAAAATTTTTTCTGAAATCTTATCGTATAGAGAGAAACGATAGCTCATATGAAAGTACATTAAAAACTGTCCCTAAAAATGGTGAGTCGAATTAATATACTTCCATTACCCGAAAGTTATAATCCCTCGAATTAAACCTCTAAATAAATTATATTTATTTTCAAAATAATATTGGGGTAAAACAAAAATTTTTTCTGAAATCTTATCGTATAGAGAGAAACGATAGCTCATATGAAAGTACATTAAAAACTGTCCCTAAAAATGGTGAGTCGAATTAATATACTTCCATTACCCCAATGTTATAATCCCTCGAATTAAACCTCTAAATAAATTATATTTATTTTCAAAATATTGGGGTAAAACAAAAATTTTTTCTGAAATCTTATCGTATAGAGAGAAACGATAGCTCATATGAAAGTACATTAAAAACTGTCCCTAAAAATGGTGAGTCGAATTAATATACTTCCATTACCCCAAAGTTATAATCCCTCGAATAAAACCTCTAAATAAATTATATTTATTTTCAAAATATTGGGGTAAAACAAAAATTTTTTCAAAAATCATATCGTATATAGAAAATCGATAGCTCATATGAAAGTACATTAAAAGCTATCCCAAAAAATGGTGAACCGAATTGATATACTTCCTTTACCCCAAAGATATAATCCCTCAAATAAAACCCCTAAATAAATAATATTTATTTTTAAAATATTAGGGTAAAACAAAAATTTTTTCAAAAATCTTATCGTATATAGAGAATCGTTAGCTCATATGAAAGTACATTAAAAGCTATCCCAAAAAATGGTGAACCGAATTGATATACTTCCTTTACCCCAAAGATATAATCCCTCAAATAAAACCCCTAAATAAATAATATTTATTTTTAAAATATTGGGGTAAAACAAAAATTTTTTCAAAAATCTTATCGTATATAGAGAATCGATAGCTCATATGAAAGTAAATTAAAAGCTATCCCAAAAATGGTGAACCGAATTGATATACTTCCTTTACCCCAAAGATATAATCCCTCAAATAAAACCCCTAAATAAATAATATTTATTTTTAAAATATTGGGGTAAAACAAAAATTTTTTCAAAAATCTTATCGTATATAGAGAATCGATAGCTCTTATGAAAGTACATTAAAAGCTATCCCAAAAAATGGTGAAACGAATTGATATACTTCCTTTACCCCAAAGATATAATCCCTCAAATAAAACCCCTAAATAAATAATATTTATTTTTAAAATATTGGGGTAAAACAAAAATTTTTTCAAAAATCTTATCGTATATAGAGAATCGATAGCTCTTATGAAAGTACATTAAAAGCTATCCCAAAAAATGGTGAAACGAATTGATATACTTCCTTTACCCCAAAGATATAATCCCTCAAATAAAACCCCTAAATAAATAATATTTATTTTTAAAATATTGGGGTAAAACAAAAATTTTTTCAAAAATCTTATCGTATATAGAGAATCGATAGCTCTTATGAAAGTACATTAAAAGCTATCCCAAAAAATGGTGAGTCGAATTAATATACTTCCATTACCCCAATGTTATAATCCCTCGAATTAAACCTCTAAATAAATTATATTTATTTTCAAAATATTGGGGTAAAACAAAAATTTTTTCTGAAATCTTATCGTATAGAGAGAAACGATAGCTCATATGAAAGTACATTAAAAACTGTCCCTAAAAATGGTGAGTCGAATTAATATACTTCCATTACCCCAAAGTTATAATCCCTCGAATAAAACTTCTAAATAAATTATATTTATTTTCAAAATATTGGGGTAAAACAAAAATTTTTTCTGAAATCTTATCGTATAGAGAGAAACGATAGCTCATATGAAAGTACATTAAAAACTGTCCCTAAAAATGGTGAGTCGAATTAATATACTTCCATTACCCCAAAGTTATAATCCCTCGAATAAAACCTCTAAATAAATTATATTTATTTTCAAAATATTGGGGTAAAACAAAAATTTTTTCTGAAATCTTATCGTATAGAGAGAAACGATAGCTCATATGAAAGTACATTAAAAACTGTCCCTAAAAATGGTGAGTCGAATTAATATACTTCCATTACCCGAAAGTTATAATCCCTCGAATTAAACCTCTAAATAAATTATATTTATTTTCAAAATATTGGGGTAAAACAAAAATTTTTTCTGAAATCTTATCGTATAGAGAGAAACGATAGCTCATATGAAAGTACATTAAAAACTGTCCCTAAAAATGGTGAGTCGAATTAATATACTTCCATTACCCCAATGTTATAATCCCTCGAATTAAACCTCTAAATAAATTATATTTATTTTCAAAATATTGGGGTAAAACAAAAATTTTTTCTGAAATCTTATCGTATAGAGAGAAACGATAGCTCATATGAAAGTACATTAAAAACTGTCCCTAAAAATGGTGAGTCGAATTAATATACTTCCATTACCCCAAAGTTATAATCCCTCGAATAAAACCTCTAAATAAATTATATTTATTTTCAAAATATTGGGGTAAAACAAAAATTTTTTCAAAAATCATATCGTATATAGAAAATCGATAGCTCATATGAAAGTACATTAAAAGCTATCCCAAAAAATGGTGAACCGAATTGATATACTTCCTTTACCCCAAAGATATAATCCCTCAAATAAAACCCCTAAATAAATAATATTTATTTTTAAAATATTAGGGTAAAACAAAAATTTTTTCAAAAATCTTATCGTATATAGAGAATCGTTAGCTCATATGAAAGTACATTAAAAGCTATCCCAAAAAATGGTGAACCGAATTGATATACTTCCTTTACCCCAAAGATATAATCCCTCAAATAAAACCCCTAAATAAATAATATTTATTTTTAAAATATTGGGGTAAAACAAAAATTTTTTCAAAAATCTTATCGTATATAGAGAATCGATAGCTCATATGAAAGTAAATTAAAAGCTATCCCAAAAATGGTGAACCGAATTGATATACTTCCTTTACCCCAAAGATATAATCCCTCAAATAAAACCCCTAAATAAATAATATTTATTTTTAAAATATTGGGGTAAAACAAAAATTTTTTCAAAAATCTTATCGTATATAGAGAATCGATAGCTCTTATGAAAGTACATTAAAAGCTATCCCAAAAAATGGTGAAACGAATTGATATACTTCCTTTACCCCAAAGATATAATCCCCCAAATAAAACCCCTAAATAAATAATATTTATTTTTAAAATATTGGGGTAAAACAAAAATTTTTTCAAAAATCTTATCGTATATAGAGAATCGATAGCTCATATGAAAGTACATTAAAAGCTATCCCAAAAAATAGTGAACCGAATTGATATACTTCCTTTACCCCAAAGATATAATCCCTCAAATAAAACCCCTAAATAAATAATATTTATTTTTAAAATATTGGGGTAAAACAAAAATTTTTTCAAAAATCTTATCATATATAGAGAATCGATAGCTCATATGAAAGTACATTAAAAGCTATCCCAAAAAATGGTGAACCGAATTGATATACTTCCTTTACCCCAAAGATATAATCCCTCAAATAAAACCCCTAAATAAATAATATTTATTTTTAAAATTTGGGGTAAAACAAAAATTTTTTCAAAAATCTTATCGTATATAGAGAATCGATAGCTCAGATGAAAGTACATTAAAAGCTATCCCAAAAAATGGTGAGTCGAATTAATATACTTCCATTACCCCAATGTTATAATCCCTCGAATTAAACCTCTAAATAAATTATATTTATTTTCAAAATATTGGGGTAAAACAAAAATTTTTTCTGAAATCTTATCGTATAGAGAGAAACGATAGCTCATATGAAAGTACATTAAAAACTGTCCCTAAAAATGGTGAGTCGAATTAATATACTTCCATTACCCCAAAGTTATAATCCCTCGAATAAAACTTCTAAATAAATTATATTTATTTTCAAAATATTGGGGTAAAACAAAAATTTTTTCTGAAATCTTATCGTATAGAGAGAAACGATAGCTCATATGAAAGTACATTAAAAACTGTCCCTAAAAATGGTGAGTCGAATTAATATACTTCCATTACCCCAAAGTTATAATCCCTCGAATAAAACCTCTAAATAAATTATATTTATTTTCAAAATATTGGGGTAAAACAAAAATTTTTTCTGAAATCTTATCGTATAGAGAGAAACGATAGCTCATATGAAAGTACATTAAAAACTGTCCCTAAAAATGGTGAGTCGAATTAATATACTTCCATTACCCTGTGATATATTTTATAAATATAAATTTAATTAAGACTCTAATTTCAAATATTTAAATCCCCGCCTTTTTTTATTTTTTTGCTGTTTTGACATTTTCCCTCTCCCTATAAATATTATTCTCCCCTTTTAATTTTTGTCAGTCATTCATTCAATTTCTTTAATTTTTGTCTTTTTCTGAAAAGAAGAAAATTGTTTATTTTAATTTGTGGAAAATAAATATTCTTATTGATATATTTAAATTTATTGACTACATTTGGTGTAAAAGTATTCAGCATTACTTGGCGCTCCTGGGTGGACTCGAACCACCAGCCTTTCGGTTAACAGCCGAAAAATAAATATTCTTATTGATATATTTAAATTTATTGACTACATTTGGTGTAAAAGTATTCAGCATTACTTGGCGCTCCTGAACCGAGTCACTTCAACGACAAAGTAAAATTTAAAATTTTTACGCCCCGGTGGGTAAAAATTTTTGTGGAAGAATTTTCTGTGGTCTTCACTCAACAAAATTTTTTTTCGTTATCTCTCTGTGGGATAGGAAAAACTCTTCAAATTTTTTTGCGCTATACCTCTGTGGTATAGGAAAATTTTTGTTTTCGACTTCCATTTTCGCTATCCCCCGGTGGGTTAGGAAAATTTTTGTTATCTTCGTGGTTTTCGTTATCTCTCGGTGGGATAGGAAAACTTGAGTAGAATCGATTCTTCCAATGGCCAAAGTTCATATGACCCGGCAACAAACCAAAGAAATGGGAATCGTTCTTGACAAAGATGGGAAACAAATTTTAGACCAAAATTTAGAAGAGGAGGGTGAAGAGAACACAGAAAATTTGGAGAACAATCAAATAGCCCCCACAAAAAAATCGATTAAAAGCAAAAAGAAAATTCCCATCACCACTTTAGACATGTCTCAGCAGTTAAACAACCTGGAAGAAAGTCTGTTAAGTGGGAATGGTGAAGAAGATGATGTTGTTAGTTTGGATGAGCAAGCAGTAGATCAACTTTTAGAAGAAGATGGAAAAGGTAGCAAAATACAAACTAAAACTAAAATCAATAAAATGGGGAATGAAAAGAAAGCACAAAATACTCGACCCCATTTCCAACCAAATATGGCAAGCACGCCAATTGAAAATAATCAATACGCGCAATTCGGCCAAATTCCACCTGTCCAAGCTGGTTTTCCACCTTGCTTTCCTGGATATCAGATTAATCCACAACAGCAGCCAATGATGTATATGCCTTTTTACCAGTACCCACCTAATATACAACCAAATCCAGCACCTCAGATTAATGCTTTTGAAAGTTTAACGCAGGCACTTGTATTAGATAAGATACCAGACTTGAAAGGAAATGAGGGAAGTGATGGGATAAGGAAATTCTTTAAGAAGTTTGACGTCGCTTCAGAAAGTTGGTCAGAAAAGAAACGTATTACGTTATTGGAGTCTAAACTTTGTGGTAGAGCAGAGCGAGCTTTTAACGCTGCTGTAAATTCAGAACCCTATCGTTATGACTCGATTCGACGTTTTATTATTAACCAACTTGAAGAGACAGACTCGAAAGGAATGGAATCCTTTGACACACTTATGAGAGGCGTTCATCGTGGTCGTAATGAAACTATAGATGAATTGGGTGAAAAGATTTCTGAGATTAGTTCGTCGGGCATATCCTGGTCTTCCAGCACACCTGCATGACGAATATTCTATTAAACACTTAATAAGAAGCATTGATAGTCCAGAATTAGCTCTCAACCTCGAATTGTCGCGAAGAAATGCTATGTCACTTGACGAATTCATTGCACTTGCAGCGAGAGCCGAAGCAACTCAACGCGTAATTTCTAGGCGATATAACCGTTTTGAGAACAAACAAAATTTCTCTAATCAATATTCGCCACAAAGAACGCAATTCTATGACCAAGGGACAAGTAAACAGAAAGAAATTAAATGTTATAGTTGTGGAAAATTAGGACATTATTCGAATGATTGTAGAAACAAATGGCAACCGGCTACGCAAAATAATGTTCAAGCTTTAGTACCACAACAAAATTTAGGGGCTAGTCGAAATTTTGCAACTAACTCTAATAGTGTTGAAATAAAGGGCAGTCGAGAACACTTTAACAATAAACAGCCATTCCGCAACCAACTGAAACAAAATTTACTTAAAGTTGAGCAATTCGACGAAGTCAATATTCCCCACGTCAATGCTGTACACACTGCTGAGATTTCTAAATTTTTCGAAAAAGATAATAAGAACGTTGAAGAAAAGTCAGTTGAAGATAAAAGCGGTTTGGTTGGAAAAATTATTGCACTTCGAGTAAATGTCTTAGGAAAAGAAGCACTCTCTATCGTTGACCCTGGTGCTCAAATTTCTCTCGTAAATGCTGGCTTCTTAGTAAATTTACTTAAGGCAAATGAAATTAAATTGAATGATAGGGCTTTAAAATTTTCTAAATCGGCTGAACAAGTTTTGGACGTTAATGGAAATAAAGTGAACTCTCTCGGTGTCGTCAATTTACCAATTAAAAGAAATGGTATGGATGAAACTTACATCCGAGCGCACATCACTAAAGCACCATTTGGTTATGAACTCTTGTTTGGAACTAATTGTCTAAAAGACCTAGGTTTTAAACTTTATGATGAGCCAAATGATGAAATGATTAATTTTCAAGAAGCAGAACCAAAAAAATCTGGTGCCGTTAAAATTATTTTCCACACAACCATACCACCTCGCTCTACTAAATTAGTTGAAACGCGGATTGAAAAAGAATTTGAAGGAAAGGAAATTCTTATAGCGCAAGAGGAAGAAAGCGAGATAAGAATAGAACCAACGCTAGGGTGCGGCGAAAAAGGAAAAGTTGTAGTGCCAGTTACAAATACATCAGAGCTCCCAATAAGGTTGAAAGAAAATGAAAGTATTGGTAAAGTTGAAACTGTAAATCAATACGGGGAGGCTGAAAATTTTCTTTATTTTGATTGGGATTCTAAAGATGTTAAAGTAAATTTGTTGGGCGGTACAACTCTAGACTCGAGCGCCGAAAACAAAGAAAGAGAGCATGAATTTAAGTTGCAATTAGAAAAGAATACAGGAAAATTGAAAGAAAATCAATACCCTGAATTAGTTGAGATTGTTAATGAGTTTGAAGAAATTTTTGCTTTAAGAGATGAAGAACTTACGCAAACAAATCTAGTAAAGCATGAAATACGCCTCGAAAACAATCAACCGATTAGATCTCGTCTTCGTCCAGTTCCTTTTGCATATAGAGAGAAAATAGCCACAATGTTGCAAGATTATTTAGGGCGTGGAATTGTGCGACCGTCTCACTCTCCTTATGCAAGTCCAATTGTGATTGTACCAAAAAAGGACGGAAGTCTGAGATTCTGTGTTGACTATAGAGGGATAAATTCGATAACCGAAAAAGACGCGTTTCCTTTACCAAATATTGACAATACCCTTCTAATGCTGGGAAATAAAAGAATTTTTTCTACTCTTGATTTTATGTCGGGTTATTGGCAAATCAAAATGGATGAAGATTCAATCAATAAAACTGCATTTATTACTGAATTTGGGTTACATGAGTTCTTAGTAATGCCTTTTGGTCTAGCTAATGCAGTTGCCACATTTCAGCGATTTATGTCAGTTCTTTTTGAGGATCTAATAAATGATTTTGTTTTTGTTTATATCGATGACATTCTAATAGCATCCAACTCGTTCGACGAACACAAGAAACATTTAAAACTTGTCTTTGAGAGAATTAAAATGGCTGGGTTAAAATTAAAAATTTCTAAATGCAAATTTGCTGCTGAAGAAATTCCCTTTCTCGGCCACACTTTAACCCCTGAAGGAATAAAGAAAGACGCTGAAAAGATTAAACCGGTGCTAGATCTTCCAATTCCTAAAACAAAGAAGGAACTTCGATCTTTACTAGGATTTATGACTTATTACCGAAAATTCATTTACTCTTTCGGCGCAATTGCAAAACCACTTTTTCAATTAGTACGAGAAGATGCAGTTTTTAAAATTGGGGAAAAAGAAAAAGAGGCTATCCAAACATTAAAAGAGAAAATAATTAAGGATGTTTTACTGTATTTCCCAGATTTTGAAAGTGCTGTGAAAAATCCAAAAAGAGCATTTATTATAATGACGGATGCAAGCAAGATAGGTCTTTCTGCAGTTCTTTGTCAACCTGATGAAAATGATAGGATTAGACCCATTTACTTTGCGTCAAGACAATGTAACAAACACGAAGAACGCTATTGTCCAACTGAATTAGAGGCACTAGCAGTTCGTTTTGGAGCTAAAAAATTTGCACAATTTATAACTATGATACCCACACGTGTTTTAACTGACCACAAAGCACTTGTTCCTATGTTTAAGAGCAAAAATGAAACGGGGAATTCTAGAGTTGATCGTTGGATTATGGAATTGAATGATCGTTTTATTTTGAAAGTCGAATACAATCCAGGAAAGTCCAATACCGTAGCTGACCTATTGTCGAGAATTCCTCCGCCTGAAAGCAAAACTATTCAATTGCTTCAAATTGACAAAGAGGTGAATGAAAAAGAGATTGAAAATTGTTTGGGAGTAGAAAAGGGAAGAAAAATCGATTGGATAGAAAAGACGCGTGAAAGTGAATTTAAGGGATTGTATGAGTTTTTAGAAAAGAGGATTCTCCCAAATGATCAAAAAGAAAGCCAAAGCATAATAGCGCATTGTCAAAACGTAATTCTTAAGGATGGCTTGCTTTATTTTGTTGATAAGGAAGGTGAATTGAAACTTTTTGTTCCTCGAGAATTTAGAAAGGAATTACTTGAAGAGAGACATGAAGGAGTTTGTGCAGGACATCAGAGCGGGAAAAAGCTTTTTCGTCAACTTAATGAACGATACTTTTGGCCAAATATGCGTGCGGAGTGTAATACAATTGCTTTAAATTGTCGAATTTGTTCTCACGCAAGGAAAGCCAGAGCAAACCAACCCGAGTTACAAATGCGAAAAACAAGCGAACCGCTTGAACTTGTTTGTCTGGATGTTGTAGAAATTGGAAAAAGCAATGCATCAAACCGTTACGTTCTCGTTATTGTCGATCACTTTACTAAATGGGTTGTTGCCGAACCAATTCCTGACAAATCTTCAGAAACAATTGCTCGCGTTTTTGTTGAAAAATTTGTTTTAATACATGGAGCACCCAAACAAATTCACTCTGACCAAGGAAAAGAATTTGTAAACAAAACTTTGGAAGAGATTTCTAAAATTCTAAAGATATCGAAAACAACCACACTAGGCTATGACCCAAACGCTAACGGTCTTGTTGAGCGAATAAATCAAATCATTTTGGGAATGCTAAAAAGAAACACAGGATCTGTATGGGAATGGGACTTGCGTTTACCATTTTGTGTTTTTGCTATCAACATAACCCCATCCGAATCAACAGGATATTCTCCATACCACTTAATGTTTGGGCGAACTGTAAATTTTCCCTCAAACGAAACGATTCATTTTCCAGTAAACCCGGCTTATACTATTGACGAAGACACTTACCTCCAACTTTTTCGAGAAAATTTAGCACAATTGATTGCTGAAGCAAACAAAAACTTGGAAAAGTCAAGAGAAAAGATTGCGTACTGGTATAACGCGAAAAAGAATGTTTCTGGGAATAAATACAAAATTGGCGATCGCGTGATGGTTAATTTTCCTGGGAAAAATATTCGAAATGAACACAAGAAGCTGTTGTGGAATAATTTCGGACCTTACAAAATTATTTCAATGGGAAAAGCCTCAGCTGAATGCATTCCTACTGACAATCCTAAAGCTAAATCAATAACTGTCCCAATTGAGCGATTAACCAAAGTACCTCCTGGTGTTCCTAACATTGCTACTCTCCCAACTGGAAAAAACCCTTACAAAAATATAATAAATTTAATGACAATGAAAATTAATATTGAAGAAAAAAATCATGGGACGATTTTTCTTTTAGGTTCGGAGGCGATTAAATTTGATTGGACAACTTTTTGCTCTAAAAATGAAGAACACAGCGAATGCAAAATTTTACATGCTTCAGACCTCGACCCTGTTTTAGACGAGACTACAAAAATTGGAAAATTAGAAATAAAAACGGCCCTTCAAGCTCTCTTTACAATATTTTTGTTGAAGAAGGAAACAACGAATTCCTTGACTGCTGCTAAAGCTTTACTTTCAACAATATTGAAAGCAGATCCTGGCTTTGAATTAATTCTATTTTCTGGAAAAAGAGGAGACTTAGTAACAACAGGAAAAATGCCAAACGAAAAGGACATTTTTGGGGCTCTAGAAAAATGGGTTAATTCTTGTAAAGTTTTGAAAATGAAGTTGGAAAAAGGAAAATATGAAGAGATTTTAACTGAAATCCCAAAATCAATTGAAGGACTTCCAAATGCTGAAAAAGAAGAGTGGAAGAATTTAATTAAGAAGACTAGCTGGGTTTTAGAAAAGGTTAGAGCAAGAATTGTGTTCGAGGCAAAGAAGTTTATTGAAAAGCCTCGTTTATTAATTGGGGATTCCACTGCCGAACAACTTTTTAGTGCAATGCCTGGATCAGAAATAGTTGGAAAAGAAGGAAATATTTCTGAAATAATTAGAGCACTAAACCGGACAGTCCTATCCAGCAAAGTTAAAGGAGCTTTAATCATTGTAGGAAGAGACAGTTTATTGAATGGGGAAACAGCAGAGAGCATTGCCGAACAAATAAATCGTTTGATCACGTTGATCAAGGATTTTAAACATGTTCGAATTTTTGTAATGGCTCCACCATATGTGCACCGGAAAAGTGAAGAATTCAATGAACTTTATTTTCTGATAAAAAAGATAACAGAGAAGAATTCCATTAGTTTCGTCTCGGTGACGGAGAATGGAAGAAGTATTGTTGAAATCTTCCGGAAAGGCACCACATTTAACGACAACAACGTTACAATTACTGGGCAAATTACCAACATTGGCTTGAGTTTAGTCCGTTCTTGGCTTTTTACTCAAGTACCTAATTTTCCTGGAGATCAACAAATTGGACGTCTCCCACCTACAATAAATTCTCAAATTGTTATTCCAACAAAACGACATGAAAGGATTAGCGAGGGCGGTCTCGGTGACCGGATCTCGTTTCGACGAAGTCCTTATCGACACAACAGCTCCACTTCCCATTATTCAAGCCGACGACCCTCTACCTCACCCAGACACAAATACTCGCGTCGTCGTTGATTTGACTCACCACCCAAAGCCTTATCGGAACAGCATGAAAATTTTAGATGTCGAGGACGCCATCTTTTGAGACCCTGGGGATGTGATATATTTTATAAATATAAATTTAATTAAGACTCTAATTTCAAATATTTAAATCCCCGCCTTTTTTTATTTTTTTGCTGTTTTGACATTTTCCCTCTCCCTATAAATATTATTCTCCCCTTTTAATTTTTGTCAGTCATTCATTCAATTTCTTTAATTTTTGTCTTTTTCTGAAAAGAAGAAAATTGTTTATTTTAATTTGTGGAAAATAAATATTCTTATTGATATATTTAAATTTATTGACTACATTTGGTGTAAAAGTATTCAGCATTACTACCCGAAAGTTATAATCCCTCGAATTAAACCTCTAAATAAATTATATTTATTTTCAAAATATTGGGGTAAAACAAAAATTTTTTCTGAAATCTTATCGTATAGAGAGAAACGATAGCTCATATGAAAGTACATTAAAAACTGTCCCTAAAAATGGTGAGTCGAATTAATATACTTCCATTACCCCAAAGTTATAATCCCTCGAATTAAACCTCTAAATAAATTATATTTATTTTCAAAATATTGGGGTAAAACAAAAATTTTTTCTGAAATCTTATCGTATAGAGAGAAACGATAGCTCATATGAAAGTACATTAAAAACTGTCCCTAAAAATGGTGAGTCGAATTAATATACTTCCATTACCCCAAAGTTATAATCCCTCGAATAAAACCTCTAAATAAATTATATTTATTTTCAAAATATTGGGGTAAAACAAAAATTTTTTCTGAAATCTTATCGTATAGAGAGAAACGATAGCTCATATGAAAGTACATTAAAAACTGTCCCTAAAAATGGTGAGTCGAATTAATATACTTCCATTACCCCAAAGTTATAATCCCTCGAATAAAACCTCTAAATAAATTATATTTATTTTCAAAATATTGGGGTAAAACAAAAATTTTTTCTGAAATCTTATCGTATAGAGAGAAACGATAGCTCATATGAAAGTACATTAAAAACTGTCCCTAAAAATGGTGAGTCGAATTAATATACTTCCATTACCCCAAAGTTATAATCCCTCGAATAAAACCTCTAAATAAATTATATTTATTTTCAAAATATTGGGGTAAAACAAAAATTTTTTCTGAAATCTTATCGTATAGAGAGAAACGATAGCTCATATGAAAGTACATTAAAAACTGTCCCTAAAAATGGTGAGTCGAATTAATATACTTCCATTACCCCAAAGTTATAATCCCTCGAATTAAACCTCTAAATAAATTATATTTATTTTTAAAATATTGGGGTAAAACAAAAATTTTTTCTGAAATCTTATCGTATAGAGAGAAACGATAGCTCATATGAAAGTACATTAAAAACTGTCCCTAAAAATGGTGAGTCGAATTAATATACTTCCATTACCCCAAAGTTATAATCCCTCGAATTAAACCTCTAAATAAATTATATTTATTTTTAAAATATTGGGGTAAAACAAAAATTTTTTCTGAAATCTTATCGTATAGAGAGAAACGATAGCTCATATGAAAGTACATTAAAAACTGTCCCTAAAAATGGTGAGTCGAATTAATATACTTCCATTACCCCAATGTTATAATCCCTCGAATTAAACCTCTAAATAAATTATATTTATTTTCAAAATATTGGGGTAAAACAAAAATTTTTTCTGAAATCTTATCGTATAGAGAGAAACGATAGCTCATATGAAAGTACATTAAAAACTGTCCCTAAAAATGGTGAGTCGAATTAATATACTTCCATTACCCCAAAGTTATAATCCCTCGAATAAAACCTCTAAATAAATTATATTTATTTTCAAAATATTGGGGTAAAACAAAAATTTTTTCTGAAATCTTATCGTATAGAGAGAAACGATAGCTCATATGAAAGTACATTAAAAACTGTCCCTAAAAATGGTGAGTCGAATTAATATACTTCCATTACCCCAAAGTTATAATCCCTCGAATTAAACCTCTAAATAAATTATATTTATTTTCAAAATATTGGGGTAAAACAAAAATTTTTTCTGAAATCTTATCGTATAGAGAGAAACGATAGCTCATATGAAAGTACATTAAAAACTGTCCCTAAAAATGGTGAGTCGAATTAATATACTTCCATTACCCCAAAGTTATAATCCCTCGAATAAAACCTCTAAATAAATTATATTTATTTTCAAAATATTGGGGTAAAACAAAAATTTTTTCTGAAATCTTATCGTATAGAGAGAAACGATAGCTCATATGAAAGTACATTAAAAACTGTCCCTAAAAATGGTGAGTCGAATTAATATACTTCCATTACCCCAAAGTTATAATCCCTCGAATTAAACCTCTAAATAAATTATATTTATTTTCAAAATATTGGGGTAAAACAAAAATTTTTTCTGAAATCTTATCGTATAGAGAGAAACGATAGCTCATATGAAAGTACATTAAAAACTGTCCCTAAAAATGGTGAGTCGAATTAATATACTTCCATTACCCCAAAGTTATAATCCCTCGAATAAAACCTCTAAATAAATTATATTTATTTTCAAAATATTGGGGTAAAACAAAAATTTTTTCTGAAATCTTATCGTATAGAGAGAAACGATAACTCATATGAAAGTACATTAAAAACTGTCCCTAAAAATGGTGAGTCGAATTAATATACTTCCATTACCCCAAAGTTATAATCCCTCGAATAAAACCTCTAAATAAATTATATTTATTTTCAAAATATTGGGGTAAAACAAAAATTTTTTCTGAAATCTTATCGTATAGAGAGAAACGATAGCTCATATGAAAGTACATTAAAAACTGTCCCTAAAAATGGTGAGTCGAATTAATATACTTCCATTACCCCAAAGTTATAATCCCTCGAATAAAACCCCTTTATAAATTATATTTATTTTTAAAATATTGGGGTAAAACAAAAATTTTTTCTGAAATTTTATCGTATAGAGAGAAACGATAGCTCATATGAAAGTACATTAAAAACTGTCCCTAAAAATGGTGAGTCGAATTAATATACTTCCATTACCCCAAAGTTATAATCCCTCGAATAAAACCCCTTTATAAATTATATTTATTTTTAAAATATTGGGGTAAAACAAAAATTTTTTCTGAAATATTATCGTATAGAGAGAAACGATAGCTCATATGAAAGTACATTAAAAACTGTCCCTAAAAATGGTGAGTCGAATTAATATACTTCCATTACCCCAAAGTTATAATCCCTCGAATAAAACCCCTTTATAAATTATATTTATTTTTAAAATATTGGGGTAAAACAAAAATTTTTTCTGAAATTTTATCGTATAGAGAGAAACGATAGCTCATATGAAAGTACATTAAAAGTTGATACTAAAAATGGTGAGTCGAATTAATAATCTTCAATTACCCCAAAGTTATAATCCCTCGAATAAAACCCCTTTATAAATTATATTTATTTTTAAAATATTGGGGTAAAACAAAAATTTTTTCTGAAATTTTATCGTATAGAGAGAAACGATAGCTCATATGAAAGTACATTAAAAGTTGATACTAAAAATGGTGAGTCGAATTAATAATCTTTAATTACCCCAAAGTTATAATCCCTCGAATAAAACCCCTTTATAAATTATATTTATTTTTAAAATATTGGGGTAAAACAAAAATTTTTTCTGAAATTTTATCGTATAGAGAGAAACGATAGCTCATATGAAAGTAAATTAAAAGTTGATACTAAAAATGGTGAGTCGAATTAATAATCTTCAATTACCCCAAAGTTATAATCCCTCGAATAAAACCCCTTAATAAATTATATTTATTTTTAAAATATTGGGGTAAAACAAAAATTTTTTCTGAAATTTTATCGTATAGAGAGAAACGATAGCTCATATGAAAGTACATTAAAAGTTGATACTAAAAATGGTGAGTGGAATTAATAATCTTCAATTACCCCAAAGTTATAATCCCTCGAATAAAACCCCTTAATAAATTATATTTATTTTTAAAATATTGGGGTAAAACAAAAATTTTTTTTGAAATTTTATCGTATAGAGAGAAACGATAGCTCATATGAAAGTACATTAAAGGTGATACTAAAAATGGTGAGTCGAATTAATAATCTTCAATTACCCCAAAGTTATAATCCCTCGAATAAAACCCCTTAATAAATTATATTTATTTTTAAAATATTGGGGTAAAACAAAAATTTTTTCTGAAATTTTATCGTATAGAGAGAAACGATAGCTCATATGAAAGTACATTAAAAGGTGATACTAAAAATGGTGAGTCGAATTAATAATCTTCAATTACCCCAAAGTTATAATCCCTCGAATAAAACCCCTTAATAAATTATATTTATTTTTAAAATATTGGGGTAAAACAAAAATTTTTTCTGAAATTTTATCGTATAGAGAGAAACGATAGCTCATATGAAAGTACATTAAAAGTTGATACTAAAAATGGTGAGTCGAATTAATAATCTTCAATTACCCCAAAGTTATAATCCCTCGAATAAAACCCCTTAATAAATTATATTTATTTTTAAAATATTGGGGTAAAACAAAAATTTTTTCTGAAATTTTATCGTATAGAGAGAAACGATAGCTCATATGAAAGTACATTAAAAGTTGATACTAAAAATGGTGAGTCGAATTAATAATCTTCAATTACCCCAAAGTTATAATCCCTCGAATAAAACCCCTTAATAAATTATATTTATTTTTAAAATATTGGGGTAAAACAAAAATTTTTTCTGAAATTTTATCGTATAGAGAGAAACGATAGCTCATATGAAAGTACATTAAAAGTTGATACTAAAAATGGTGAGTCGAATTAATAATCTTCAATTACCCCAAAGTTATAATCCCTCGAATAAAACCCCTTAATAAATTATATTTATTTTTAAAATATTGGGGTAAAACAAAAATTTTTTCTGAAATTTTATCGTATAGAGAGAAACGATAGCTCATATGAAAGTACATTAAAAGTTGATACTAAAAATGGTGAGTCGAATTAATAATCTTCAATTACCCCAAAGTTATAATCCCTCGAATAAAACCCCTTAATAAATTATATTTATTTTTAAAATATTGGGGTAAAACAAAAATTTTTTCTGAAATTTTATCGTATAGAGAGAAACGATAGCTCATATGAAAGTACATTAAAAGTTTATACTAAAAATGGTGAGTCGAATTAATAATCTTCAATTACCCCAAAGTTATAATCCCTCGAATAAAACCCCTTAATAAATTATATTTATTTTTAAAATATTGGGGTAAAACAAAAATTTTTTCTGAAATTTTATCGTATAGAGAGAAACGATAGCTCATATGAAAGTACATTAAAAGTTGATACTAAAAATGGTGAGTCGAATTAATAATCTTCAATTACCCCAAAGTTATAATCCCTCGAATAAAACCCCTTAATAAATTATATTTATTTTTAAAATATTGGGGTAAAACAAAAATTTTTTCTGAAATTTTATCGTATAGAGAGAAACGATAGCTCATATGAAAGTACATTAAAAGTTGATACTAAAAATGGTGAGTCGAATTAATAATCTTCAATTACCCCAAAGTTATAATCCCTCGAATAAAACCCCTTAATAAATTATATTTATTTTTAAAATATTGGGGTAAAACAAAAATTTTTTCTGAAATTTTATCGTATAGAGAGAAACGATAGCTCATATGAAAGTACATTAAAAGTTGATACTAAAAATGGTGAGTCGAATTAATAATCTTCAATTACCCCAAAGTTATAATCCCTCGAATAAAACCCCTTAATAAATTATATTTATTTTTAAAATAGTGGGGTAAAACAAAAATTTTTTCTGAAATTTTATCGTATAGAGAGAAACGATAGCTCATATGAAAGTACATTAAAAGGTGATACTAAAAATGGTGAGTCGAATTAATAATCTTCAATTACCCCAAAGTTATAATCCCTCGAATAAAACCCCTTAATAAATTATATTTATTTTTAAAATATTGGGGTAAAACAAAAATTTTTTCTGAAATTTTATCGTATAGAGAGAAACGATAGCTCATATGAAAGTACATTAAAAGTTGATACTAAAAATGGTGAGTCGAATTAATAATCTTCAATTACCCCAAAGTTATAATCTTTCGAATAAAACCCCTTAATAAATTATATTTATTTTTAAAATATTGGGGTAAAACAAAAATTTTTTCTGAAATTTTATCGTATAGAGAGAAACGATAGCTCATATGAAAGTACATTAAAAGTTGATACTAAAAATGGTGAGTCGAATTAATAATCTTCAATTACCCCAAAGTTATAATCCCTCGAATAAAACCCCTTAATAAATTATATTTATTTTTAAAATATTGGGGTAAAACAAAAATTTTTTCTGAAATTTTATCGTATAGAGAGAAACGATAGCTCATATGAAAGTACATTAAAAGTTGATACTGAAAATGGTGAGTCGAATTAATAATCTTCAATTACCCCAAAGTTATAATCCCTCGAATAAAACCCCTTAATAAATTATATTTATTTTTAAAATATTGGGGTAAAACAAAAATTTTTTCTGAAATTTTATCGTATAGAGAGAAACGATAGCTCATATGAAAGTACATTAAAAGTTGATACTAAAAATGGTGAGTCGAATTAATAATCTTCAATTACCCCAAAGTTATAATCCCTCGAATAAAACCCCTTAATAAATTATATTTATTTTTAAAATATTGGGGTAAAACAAAAATTTTTTCTGAAATTTTATCGTATAGAGAGAAACGATAGCTCATATGAAAGTACATTAAAAGTTGATACTAAAAATGGTGAGTCGAATTAATAATCTTCAATTACCCCAAAGTTATAATCCCTCGAATAAAACCCCTTCATAAATTATATTTATTTTTAAAATATTGGGGTAAAACAAAAATTTTTTCTGAAATTTTATCGTATAGAGAGAAACGATAGCTCATATGAAAGTACATTAAAAGTTGATACTAAAAATGGTGAGTCGAATTAATAATCTTCAATTACCCCAAAGTTATAATCCCTCGAATAAAACCCCTTAATAAATTATATTTATTTTTAAAATATTGGGGTAAAACAAAAATTTTTTCTGAAATTTTATCGTATAGAGAGAAACGATAGCTCATATGAAAGTACATTAAAAGTTGATACTAAAAATGGTGAGTCGAATTAATAATCTTCAATTACCCCAAAGTTATAATCCCTCGAATAAAACCCCTTAATAAATTATATTTATTTTTAAAATATTGGGGTAAAACAAAAATTTTTTCTGAAATTTTATCGTATAGAGAGAAACGATAGCTCATATGAAAGTACATTAAAAGTTGATACTAAAAATGGTGAGTCGAATTAATAATCTTCAATTACCCCAAAGTTATAATCCCTCGAATAAAACCCCTTAATAAATTATATTTATTTTCAAAATATTGGGGTAAAACAAAAATTTTTTCTGAAATCTTATCGTATAGAGAGAAACGATAGCTCATATGAAAGTACATTAAAAACTGTCCCTAAAAATGGTGAGTCGAATTAATATACTTCCATTACCCCAAAGTTATAATCCCTCGAATAAAACCTCTAAATAAATTATATTTATTTTCAAAATATTGGGGTAAAACAAAAATTTTTTCTGAAATCTTATCGTATAGAGAGAAACGATAGCTCATATGAAAGTACATTAAAAACTGTCCCTAAAAATGGTGAGTCGAATTAATATACTTCCATTACCCCAAAGTTATAATCCCTCGAATAAAACCTCTAAATAAATTATATTTATTTTCAAAATATTGGGGTAAAACAAAAATTTTTTCTGAAATCTTATCGTATAGTAAGAAACGATAGCTCATATGAAAGTACATTAAAAACTGTCCCTAAAAATTGTGAGTCGAATTAATATACTTCCATTACCCCAAAGTTATAATCCCTCGAATAAAACCTCTAAATAAATTATATTTATTTTCAAAATATTGGGGTAAAACAAAAATTTTTTCTGAAATCTTATCGTATAGAGAGAAACGATAGCTCATATGAAAGTACATTAAAAACTGTCCCTAAAAATGGTGAGTCGAATTAATATACTTCCATTACCCCAAAGTTATAATCCCTCGAATAAAACCTCTAAATAAATTATATTTATTTTCAAATTATTGGGGTAAAACAAAAATTTTTTCTGAAATCTTATCGTATAGAGAGAAACGATAGCTCATATGAAAGTACATTAAAAACTATCCCTAAAAATGGTGAGTCGAATTAATATACTTCCATTACCCCAAAGTTATAATCCCTCGAATAAAACCTCTAAATAAATTATATTTATTTTCAAAATATTGGGGTAAAACAAAAATTTTTTCTGAAATCTTATCGTATAGAGAGAAACGATAGCTCATATGAAAGTACATTAAAAACTGTCCCTAAAAATGGTGAGTCGAATTAATATACTTCCATTACCCCAAAGTTATAATCCCTCGAATAAAACCTCTAAATAAATTATATTTATTTTCAAAATATTGGGGTAAAACAAAAATTTTTTCTGAAATCTTATCGTATAGAGAGAAACGATAGCTCATATGAAAGTACATTAAAAACTGTCCCTAAAAATGGTGAGTCGAATTAATATACTTCCATTACCCCAAAGTTATAATCCCTCGAATAAAACCTCTAAATAAATTATATTTATTTTCAAAATATTGGGGTAAAACAAAAATTTTTTCTGAAATCTTATCGTATAGAGAGAAACGATAGCTCATATGAAAGTACATTAAAAACTGTCCCTAAAAATGGTGAGTCGAATTAATATACTTCCATTACCCCAAAGTTATAATCCCTCGAATAAAACCTCTAAATAAATTATATTTATTTTCAAAATATTGGGGTAAAACAAAAATTTTTTCTGAAATCTTATCGTATAGAGAGAAACGATAGCTCATATGAAAGTACATTAAAAACTGTCCCTAAAAATGGTGAGTCGAATTAATATACTTCCATTACCCCAAAGTTATAATCCCTCGAATAAAACCTCTAAATAAATTATATTTATTTTCAAAATAATGGGGTAAAACAAAAATTTTTTCTGAAATCTTATCGTATAGAGAGAAACGATAGCTCATATGAAAGTACATTAAAAACTGTCCCTAAAAATGGTGAGTCGAATTAATATACTTCCATTACCCCAAAGTTATAATCCCTCGAATAAAACCTCTAAATAAATTATATTTATTTTCAAAATATTGGGGTAAAACAAAAATTTTTTCTGAAATCTTATCGTATAGAGAGAAACGATAGCTCATATGAAAGTACATTAAAAACTATCCCTAAAAATGGTGAGTCGAATTAATATACTTCCATTACCCCAAAGTTATAATCCCTCGAATAAAACCTCTAAATAAATTATATTTATTTTCAAAATATTGGGGTAAAACAAAAATTTTTTCTGAAATCTTATCGTATAGAGAGAAACGATAGCTCATATGAAAGTACATTAAAAACTGTCCCTAAAAATGGTGAGTCGAATTAATATACTTCCATTACCCCAAAGTTATAATCCCTCGAATAAAACCTCTAAATAAATTATATTTATTTTCAAAATATTGGGGTAAAACAAAAATTTTTTCTGAAATCTTATCGTATAGAGAGAAACGATAGCTCATATGAAAGTACATTAAAAACTGTCCCTAAAAATGGTGAGTCGAATTAATATACTTCCATTACCCCAAAGTTATAATCCCTCGAATAAAACCTCTAAATAAATTATATTTATTTTCAAAATATTGGGGTAAAACAAAAATTTTTTCTGAAATCTTATCGTATAGAGAGAAACGATAGCTCATATGAAAGTACATTAAAAACTGTCCCTAAAAATGGTGAGTCGAATTAATATACTTCCATTACCCCAAAGTTATAATCCCTCGAATAAAACCTCTAAATAAATTATATTTATTTTCAAAATATTGGGGTAAAACAAAAATTTTTTCTGAAATCTTATCGTATAGAGAGAAACGATAGCTCATATGAAAGTACATTAAAAACTGTCCCTAAAAATGGTGAGTCGAATTAATATACTTCCATTACCCCAAAGTTATAATCCCTCGAATAAAACCTCTAAATAAATTATATTTATTTTCAAAATATTGGGGTAAAACAAAAATTTTTTCTGAAATCTTATCGTATAGAGAGAAACGAAAGCTCATATGAAAGTACATTAAAAACTGTCCCTAAAAATGGTGAGTCGAATTAATATACTTCCATTACCCCAAAGTTATAATCCCTCGAATAAAACCTCTAAATAAATTATATTTATTTTCAAAATATTGGGGTAAAACGAAAATTTTTTCTGAAATCTTATCGTATAGAGAGAAACGATAGCTCATATGAAAGTACATTAAAAACTGTCCCTAAAAATGGTGAGTCGAATTAATATACTTCCATTACCCCAAAGTTATAATCCCTCGAATAAAACCTCTAAATAAATTATATTTATTTTCAAAATATTGGGGTAAAACAAAAATTTTTTCTGAAATCTTATCGTATAGAGAGAAACGATAGCTCATATGAAAGTACATTAAAAACTGTCCCTAAAAATGGTGAGTCGAATTAATATACTTCCATTACCCCAAAGTTATAATCCCTCGAATAAAACCTCTAAATAAATTATATTTATTTTCAAAATATTGGGGTAAAACAAAAATTTTTTCTGAAATCTTATCGTATAGAGAGAAAGGATAGCTCATATGAAAGTACATTAAAAACTGTCCCTAAAAATGGTGAGTCGAATTAATATACTTCCATTACCCCAAAGTTATAATCCCTCGAATAAAACCTCTAAATAAATTATATTTATTTTCAAAATATTGGGGTAAAACAAAAATTTTTTCTGAAATCTTATCGTATAGAGAAAAACGATAGCTCATATGAAAGTACATTAAAAACTGTCCCTAAAAATGGTGAGTCGAATTAATATACTTCCATTACCCCAAAGTTATAATCCCTCGAATAAAACCTCTAAATAAATTATATTTATTTTCAAAATATTTGGGGTAAAACAAAAAATTTTTTTTGAAATCTTATCGTATAGAGAGAAACGATAGCTCATATGAAAGTACATTAAAAACTATCCCTAAAAATGGTGAGTCGAATTAATATACTTCCATTACCCCAAAGTTATAATCCCTCGAATAAAACCTCTAAATAAATTATATTTATTTTCAAAATATTGGGGTAAAACAAAAATTTTTTCTGAAATCTTATCGTATAGAGAGAAACGATAGCTCATATGAAAGTACATTAAAAACTGTCCCTAAAAATGGTGAGTCGAATTAATATACTTCCATTACCCCAAAGTTATAATCCCTCGAATAAAACCTCTAAATAAATTATATTTATTTTCAAAATATTGGGGTAAAACAAAAATTTTTTCTGAAAACTTATCGTATAGAGAGAAACGATAGCTCATATGAAAGTACATTAAAAACTGTCCCTAAAAATGGTGAGTCGAATTAATATACTTCCATTACCCCAAAGTTATAATCCCTCGAATAAAACCTCTAAATAAATTATATTTATTTTCAAAATATTGGGGTAAAACAAAAATTTTTTCTGAAATCTTATCGTATAGAGAGAAACGATAGCTCATATGAAAGTACATTAAAAACTGTCCCTAAAAATGGTGAGTCGAATTAATATACTTCCATTACCCCAAAGTTATAATCCCTCGAATAAAACCTCTAAATAAATTATATTTATTTTCAAAATATTGGGGTAAAACAAAAATTTTTTCTGAAATCTTATCGTATAGAGAGAAACGATAGCTCATATGAAAGTACATTAAAAACTGTCCCTAAAAATGGTGAGTCGAATTAATATACTTCCATTACCCCAAAGTTATAATCCCTCGAATAAAACCTCTAAATAAATTATATTTATTTTCAAAATATTGGGGTAAAACAAAAATTTTTTCTGAAATCTTATCGTATAGAGAGAAACGATAGCTCATATGAAAGTACATTAAAAACTGTCCCTAAAAATGGTGAGTCGAATTAATATACTTCCATTACCCCAAAGTTATAATCCCTCGAATAAAACCTCTAAATAAATTATATTTATTTTCAAAATATTGGGGTAAAACAAAAATTTTTTCTGAAAACTTATCGTATAGAGAGAAACGATAGCTCATATGAAAGTACATTAAAAACTGTCCCTAAAAATGGTGAGTCGAATTAATATACTTCCATTACCCCAAAGTTATAATCCCTCGAATAAAACCTCTAAATAAATTATATTTATTTTCAAAATATTGGGGTAAAACAAAAATTTTTTCTGAAAACTTATCGTATAGAGAGAAACGATAGCTCATATGAAAGTACATTAAAAACTGTCCCTAAAAATGGTGAGTCGAATTAATATACTTCCATTACCCCAAAGTTATAATCCCTCGAATAAAACCTCTAAATAAATTATATTTATTTTCAAAATATTGGGGTAAAACAAAAATTTTTTCTGAAATCTTATCGTATAGAGAGAAACGATAGCTCATATGAAAGTACATTAAAAACTGTCCCTAAAAATGGTGAGTCGAATTAATATACTTCCATTACCCCAAAGTTATAATCCCTCGAATAAAACCTCTAAATAAATTATATTTATTTTCAAAATATTGGGGTAAAACAAAAATTTTTTCTGAAATCTTATCGTATAGAGAGAAACGATAGCTCATATGAAAGTACATTAAAAACTGTCCCTAAAAATGGTGAGTCGAATTAATATACTTCCATTACCCCAAAGTTATAATCCCTCGAATAAAACCTCTAAATAAATTATATTTATTTTCAAAATATTGGGGTAAAACAAAAATTTTTTCTGAAATCTTATCGTATAGAGAGAAACGATAGCTCATATGAAAGTACATTAAAAACTGTCCCTAAAAATGGTGAGTCGAATTAATATACTTCCATTACCCCAAAGTTATAATCCCTCGAATAAAACCTCTAAATAAATTATATTTATTTTCAAAATATTGGGGTAAAACAAAAATTTTTTCTGAAATCTTATCGTATAGAGAGAAACGAAAGCTCATATGAAAGTACATTAAAAACTGTCCCTAAAAATGGTGAGTCGAATTAATATACTTCCATTACCCCAAAGTTATAATCCCTCGAATAAAACCTCTAAATAAATTATATTTATTTTCAAAATATTGGGGTAAAACAAAAATTTTTTCTGAAATCTTATCGTATAGAGAGAAACGATAGCTCATATGAAAGTACATTAAAAACTGTCCCTAAAAATGGTGAGTCGAATTAATATACTTCCATTACCCCAAAGTTATAATCCCTCGAATAAAACCTCTAAATAAATTATATTTATTTTCAAAATATTGGGGTAAAACAAAAATTTTTTCTGAAATCTTATCGTATAGAGAAAAACGATAGCTCATATGAAAGTACATTAAAAACTGTCCCTAAAAATGGTGAGTCGAATTAATATACTTCCATTACCCCAAAGTTATAATCCCTCGAATAAAACCTCTAAATAAATTATATTTATTTTCAAAATATTTGGGGTAAAACAAAAAATTTTTTTTGAAATCTTATCGTATAGAGAGAAACGATAGCTCATATGAAAGTACATTAAAAACTATCCCTAAAAATGGTGAGTCGAATTAATATACTTCCATTACCCCAAAGTTATAATCCCTCGAATAAAACCTCTAAATAAATTATATTTATTTTCAAAATAATGGGGTAAAACAAAAATTTTTTCTGAAATCTTATCGTATAGAGAGAAACGATAGCTCATATGAAAGTACATTAAAAACTGTCCCTAAAAATGGTGAGTCGAATTAATATACTTCCATTACCCCAAAGTTATAATCCCTCGAATAAAACCTCTAAATAAATTATATTTATTTTCAAAATATTGGGGTAAAACAAAAATTTTTTCTGAAATCTTATCGTATAGAGAGAAACGATAGCTCATATGAAAGTACATTAAAAACTGTCCCTAAAAATGGTGAGTCGAATTAATATACTTCCTTTACCCCAAAGATATAATCCCTCAAATAAAACCCCTAAATAAATAATATTTATTTTTAAAATATTGGGGTAAAACAAAAATTTTTTCAAAAATCTTATCGTATATAGAGAATCGATAGCTCATATGAAAGTACATTAAAAGCTATACCAAAAAATGGTAAACCGAATTGATATACTTCCTTTACCCCAAAGTTATAATCCCTCGAATAAAACCTCTAAATAAATTATATTTATTTTCAAAATATTGGGGTAAAACAAAAATTTTTTCTGAAATCTTATCGTATAGAGAGAAACGATAGCTCATATGAAAGTACATTAAAAACTGTCCCTAAAAATGGTGAGTCGAATTAATATACTTCCATTACCCCAAAGTTATAATCCCTCGAATAAAACCTCTAAATAAATTATATTTATTTTCAAAATATTGGGGTAAAACAAAAATTTTTTCTGAAATCTTATCGTATAGAAAGAAACGATAGCTCATATGAAAGTACATTAAAAACTGTCCCTAAAAATGGTGAGTCGAATTAATATACTTCCATTACCCCAAAGTTATAATCCCTCGAATAAAACCTCTAAATAAATTATATTTATTTTCAAAATATTGGGGTAAAACAAAAATTTTTTCTGAAAACTTATCGTATAGAGAGAAACGATAGCTCATAGAAAGTACATTAAAAACTGTCCCTAAAAATGGTGAGTCGAATTAATATACTTCCATTACCCCAAAGTTATAATCCCTCGAATAAAACCTCTAAATAAATTATATTTATTTTCAAAATATTGGGGTAAAACAAAAATTTTTTCTGAAATCTTATCGTATAGAGAGAAACGATAGCTCATATGAAAGTACATTAAAAACTGTCCTTAAAAATGGTGAGTCGAATTAATATACTTCCATTACCCCAAAGTTATAATCCCTCGAATAAAACCTCTAAATAAATTATATTTATTTTCAAAATATTGGGGTAAAACAAAAATTTTTTCTGAAATCTTATCGTATAGAGAGAAACGATAGCTCATATGAAAGTACATTAAAAACTGTCCCTAAAAATGGTGAGTCGAATTAATATACTTCCATTACCCCAAAGTTATAATCCCTCGAATAAAACCTCTAAATAAATTATATTTATTTTCAAAATATTGGGGTAAAACAAAAATTTTTTCTGAAATCTTATCGTATAGAGAGAAACGATAGCTCATATGAAAGTACATTAAAAACTGTCCCTAAAAATGGTGAGTCGAATTAATATACTTCCATTACCCCAAAGTTATAATCCCTCGAATAAAACCTCTAAATAAATTATATTTATTTTCAAAATATTGGGGTAAAACAAAAATTTTTTCTGAAATCTTATCGTATAGAGAGAAACGATAGCTCATATGAAAGTACATTAAAAACTGTCCCTAAAAATGTTGAGTCGAATTAATATACTTCCATTACCCCAAAGTTATAATCCCTCGAATAAAACCTCTAAATAAATTATATTTATTTTCAAAATATTGGGGTAAAACAAAAATTTTTTCTGAAATCTTATCGTATAGAGAGAAACGATAGCTCATATGAAAGTACATTAAAAACTGTCCCTAAAAATGGTGAGTCGAATTAATATACTTCCATTACCCCAAAGTTATAATCCCTCGAATAAAACCTCTAAATAAATTATATTTATTTTCAAAATATTGGGGTAAAACAAAAATTTTTTCTGAAAACTTATCGTATAGAGAGAAACGATAGCTCATATGAAAGTACATTAAAAACTGTCCCTAAAAATGGTGAGTCGAATTAATATACTTCCATTACCCCAAAGTTATAATCCCTCGAATAAAACCTCTAAATAAATTATATTTATTTTCAAAATATTGGGGTAAAACAAAAATTTTTTCTGAAATCTTATCGTATAGAGAGAAACGATAGCTCATATGAAAGTACATTAAAAACTGTCCCTAAAAATGGTGAGTCGAATTAATATACTTCCATTACCCCAAAGTTATAATCCCTCGAATAAAACCTCTAAATAAATTATATTTATTTTCAAAATATTGGGGTAAAACAAAAATTTTTTCTGAAATCTTATCGTATAGAGAGAAACGATAGCTCATATGAAAGTACATTAAAAACTGTCCCTAAAAATGGTGAGTCGAATTAATATACTTCCATTACCCCAAAGTTATCAAGTTGTAAGTTGGTTCAACTAAATTTTTAAAAACTTTATTGAAACTTGAAACTAATTGTATATTATATCAAGGATTGGCAATCCTTCTTCAAATATATCCATGATTTCCCATGGTTCCAACTTTTTTAAAATTTCGTTTAAATTCGGTCAATTGAGTACAAGTTGTAAGGTGGTTCAACTAAATTTTCAAAAACTTTATAGAAACATGAAACTAATTGTATATTATATCAAGGACTGGCAGTCCTTGTTCAAATATATCCATGATTTCCCATGGTTCCAACTTTTTAAAAATTTCGTTTAAATTCGGTCAATTGAGTACAAGTTGTAAGGTGGCTCAACTACATTTTCAAAAACTTTATAGAAACATGAAACTAATTGTATATTATATCAAGGACTGGCAGTCCTTGTTCAAATATATCCATGATTTCCCATGGTTCCAACTTTTTAAAAATTTCGTTTAAATTCGGTCAGTTGAGTACAAGTTGTAAGGTGGTTCAACTAAATTTTTAAAAACTTTATTGAAACTTGAAACTAATTGTATATTATATCAAGGACTGGCAGTCCTTGTTCAAATATATCCATGATTTCCCATGGTTCCAACTTTTTAAAAATTTCGTTTAAATTCGGTCAATTGAGTACAAGTTGTAAGGTGGCTCAACTACATTTTCAAAAACTTTATAGAAACATGAAACTGATTGTATATTATATCAAGGATTGGCAATCCTTCTTCAAATATATCCATGATTTCCCATGGTTCCAACTTTTTTAAAATTTCGTTTAAATTCGGTCAATTGAGTACAAGTTGTAAGGTGGTTCAACTAAATTTTTAAAAACTTTATTGAAACTTGAAACTAATTGTATATTATATCAAGGATTGGCAATCCTTCTTCAAATATATCCATGATTTCCCATGGTTCCAACTTTTTAAAAATTTCGTTTAAATTCGGTCAGTTGAGTACAAGTTGTAAGGTGGTTCAACTACATTTTCAAAAACTTTATAGAAACATGAAACTAATTGTATATTATATCAAGGACTGGCAGTCCTTGATCAAATATATCCATGATTTCCCATGGTTCCAACTTTTTAAAAATTTCGTTTAAATTCGGTCAGTTGAGTAGAAGTTGTAAGGTGGTTCAACTACATTTTCAAAAACTTTATAGAAACATGAAACTAATTGTATATTATATCAAGGACTGGCAGTCCTTGTTCAAATATATCCATGATTTCCCATGGTTCCAACTTTTTAAAAATTTCGTTTAAATTCGGTCAGTTGAGTACAAGTTGTAATGTGGTTCAACTACATGTTCAAAAACTTTATAGAAACATGAAACTAATTGTATATTATATCAAGGACTGGCAGTCCTTGTTCAAATATATCCATGATTTCCCATGGTTCCAACTTTTTAAAAATTTCGTTTAAATTCGGTCAGTTGAGTACAAGTTGTAAGGTGGTTCAACTACATTTTCAAAAACTTTATAGAAACATGAAACTAATTGTATATTATATCAAGGACTGGCAGTCCTTGTTCAAATATATCCATGATTTCCCATGGTTCCAACTTTTTAAAAATTTCGTTTAAATTCGGTCAGTTGAGTACAAGTTGTAATGTGGTTCAACTACATGTTCAAAAACTTTATAGAAACATGAAACTAATTGTATATTATATCAAGGACTGGCAGTCCTTGTTCAAATATATCCATGATTTCCCATGGTTCCAACTTTTTAAAAATTTCGTTTAAATTCGGTCAGTTGAGTACAAGTTGTAATGTGGTTCAACTACATGTTCAAAAACTTTATAGAAACATGAAACTAATTGTATATTATATCAAGGACTGGCAGTCCTTGTTCAAATATATCCATGATTTCCCATGGTTCCAACTTTTTAAAAATTTTGTTTAAATTCGGTCAGTTGAGTACAAGTTGTAAGGTGGTTCAACTACATTTTCAAAAACTTTATAGAAACATGAAACTAATTGTATATTATATCAAGGACTGGCAGTCCTTGTTCAAATATATCCATGATTTCCCATGGTTCCAACTTTTTAAAAATTTCGTTTAAATTCGGTCAGTTGAGTACAAGTTGTAATGTGGTTCAACTACATGTTCAAAAACTTTATAGAAACATGAAACTAATTGTATATTATATCAAGGACTGGCAGTCCTTGTTCAAATATATCCATGATTTCCCATGGTTCCAACTTTTTAAAAATTTTGTTTAAATTCGGTCAGTTGAGTACAAGTTGTAAGGTGGTTCAACTACATTTTCAAAAACTTTATAGAAACATGAAACTAATTGTATATTATATCAAGGACTGGCAGTCCTTGATCAAATATATCCATGATTTCCCATGGTTCCAACTTTTTAAAAATTTTGTTTAAATTCGGTCAGTTGAGTACAAGTTGTAAGGTGGTTCAACTACATTTTCAAAAACTTTATAGAAACATGAAACTAATTGTATATTATATCAAGGACTGGCAGTCCTTGTTCAAATATATCCATGATTTCCCATGGTTCCAACTTTTTAAAAATTTTGTTTAAATTCGGTCAGTTGAGTACAAGTTGTAAGGTGGTTCAACTACATTTTCAAAAACTTTATAGAAACATGAAACTAATTGTATATTATATCAAGGACTGGCAGTCCTTGATCAAATATATCCATGATTTCCCATGTTTCCAACTTTTTAAAAATTTTGTTTAAATTCGGTCAGTTGAGTACAAGTTGTAAGGTGGTTCAACTACATTTTCAAAAACTTTATAGAAACATGAAACTAATTGAATATTATATCAAGGACTGGCAGTCCTTGATCAAATATATCCATGATTTCCCATGGTTCCAACTTTTTAAAAATTTCGTTTAAATTCGGTCAGTTGAGTACAAGTTGTAATGTGGTTCAACTACATGTTCAAAAACTTTATAGAAACATGAAACTAATTGTTTATTATATCAAGGACTGGCAGTCCTTGATCAAATATATCCATGATTTCCCATGGTTCCAACTTTTTAAAAATTTCGTTTAAATTCGGTCAGTTGAGTACAAGTTGTAAGGTGGTTCAACTACATTTTCAAAAACTTTATAGAAACATGAAACTAATTGTATATTATATCAAGGACTGGCAGTCCTTGTTCAAATATATCCATGATTTCCCATGGTTCCAACTTTTTAAAAATTTCGTTTAAATTCGGTCAGTTGAGTACAAGTTGTAATGTGGTTCAACTACATGTTCAAAAACTTTATAGAAACATGAAACTAATTGTATATTATATCAAGGACTGGCAGTCCTTGTTCAAATATATCCATGATTTCCCATGGTTCCAACTTTTTAAAAATTTTGTTTAAATTCGGTCAGTTGAGTACAAGTTGTAAGGTGGTTCAACTACATTTTCAAAAACTTTATAGAAACATGAAACTAATTGTATATTATATCAAGGACTGGCAGTCCTTGATCAAATATATCCATGATTTCCCATGGTTCCAACTTTTTAAAAATTTTGTTTAAATTCGGTCAGTTGAGTACAAGTTGTAAGGTGGTTCAACTACATTTTCAAAAACTTTATAGAAACATGAAACTAATTGTATACTATATCAAGGACTGGCAGTCCTTGTTCAAATATATCCATGATTTCCCATGGTTCCAACTTTTTAAAAATTTCGTTTAAATTCGGTCAGTTGAGTACAAGTTGTAATGTGGTTCAACTACATGTTCAAAAACTTTATAGAAACATGAAACTAATTGTATATTATATCAAGGACTGGCAGTCCTTGTTCAAATATATCCATGATTTCCCATGGTTCCAACTTTTTAAAAATTTTGTTTAAATTCGGTCAGTTGAGTACAAGTTGTAAGGTGGTTCAACTACATTTTCAAAAACTTTATAGAAACATGAAACTAATTGTATATTATATCAAGGACTGGCAGTCCTTGATCAAATATATCCATGATTTCCCATGGTTCCAACTTTTTAAAAATTTTGTTTAAATTCGGTCAGTTGAGTACAAGTTGTAAGGTGGTTCAACTACATGTTCAAAAACTTTATAGAAACATGAAACTAATTGTATATTATATCAAGGACTGGCAGTCCTTGTTCAAATATATCCATGATTTCCCATGGTTCCAACTTTTTAAAAATTTTGTTTAAATTCGGTCAGTTGAGTACAAGTTGTAAGGTGGTTCAACTACATTTTCAAAAACTTTATAGAAACATGAAACTAATTGTATATTATATCAAGGACTGGCAGTCCTTGTTCAAATATATCCATGATTTCCCATGGTTCCAACTTTTTAAAAATTTCGTTTAAATTCGGTCAGTTGAGTACAAGTTGTAATGTGGTTCAACTACATGTTCAAAAACTTTATAGAAACATGAAACTAATTGTATATTATATCAAGGACTGGCAGTCCTTGTTCAAATATATCCATGATTTCCCATGGTTCCAACTTTTTAAAAATTTTGTTTAAATTCGGTCAGTTGAGTACAAGTTGTAAGGTGGTTCAACTACATTTTCAAAAACTTTATAGAAACATGAAACTAATTGTATATTATATCAAGGACTGGCAGTCCTTGATCAAATATATCCATGATTTCCCATGGTTCCAACTTTTTAAAAATTTTGTTTAAATTCGGTCAGTTGAGTACAAGTTGTAAGGTGGTTCAACTACATTTTCAAAAACTTTATAGAAACATGAAACTAATTGTTTATTATATCAAGGACTGGCAGTCCTTGATCAAATATATCCATGATTTCCCATGGTTCCAACTTTTTAAAAATTTCGTTTAAATTCGGTCAGTTGAGTACAAGTTGTAATGTGGTTCAACTACATGTTCAAAAACTTTATAGAAACATGAAACTAATTGTTTATTATATCAAGGACTGGCAGTCCTTGATCAAATATATCCATGATTTCCCATGGTTCCAACTTTTTAAAAATTTCGTTTAAATTCGGTCAGTTGAGTACAAGTTGTAAGGTGGTTCAACTACATTTTCAAAAACTTTATAGAAACATGAAACTAATTGTATATTATATCAAGGACTGGCAGTCCTTGTTCAAATATATCCATGATTTCCCATGGTTCCAACTTTTTAAAAATTTCGTTTAAATTCGGTCAGTTGAGTACAAGTTGTAATGTGGTTCAACTACATGTTCAAAAACTTTATAGAAACATGAAACTAATTGTATATTATATCAAGGACTGGCAGTCCTTGTTCAAATATATCCATGATTTCCCATGGTTCCAACTTTTTAAAAATTTTGTTTAAATTCGGTCAGTTGAGTACAAGTTGTAAGGTGGTTCAACTACATTTTCAAAAACTTTATAGAAACATGAAACTAATTGTATATTATATCAAGGACTGGCAGTCCTTGATCAAATATATCCATGATTTCCCATGGTTCCAACTTTTTAAAAATTTTGTTTAAATTCGGTCAGTTGAGTACAAGTTGTAAGGTGGTTCAACTACATTTTCAAAAACTTTATAGAAACATGAAACTAATTGTATATTATATCAAGGACTGGCAGTCCTTGTTCAAATATATCCATGATTTCCCATGGTTCCAACTTTTTAAAAATTTTGTTTAAATTCGGTCAGTTGAGTACAAGTTGTAAGGTGGTTCAACTACATTTTCAAAAACTTTATAGAAACATGAAACTAATTGTATATTATATCAAGGACTGGCAGTCCTTGTTCAAATATATCCATGATTTCCCATGGTTCCAACTTTTTAAAAATTTCGTTTAAATTCGGTCAGTTGAGTACAAGTTGTAATGTGGTTCAACTACATGTTCAAAAACTTTATAGAAACATGAAACTAATTGTATATTATATCAAGGACTGGCAGTCCTTGTTCAAATATATCCATGATTTCCCATGGTTCCAACTTTTTAAAAATTTTGTTTAAATTCGGTCAGTTGAGTACAAGTTGTAAGGTGGTTCAACTACATTTTCAAAAACTTTATAGAAACATGAAACTAATTGTATATTATATCAAGGACTGGCAGTCCTTGATCAAATATATCCATGATTTCCCATGTTTCCAACTTTTTAAAAATTTTGTTTAAATTCGGTCAGTTGAGTACAAGTTGTAAGGTGGTTCAACTACATTTTCAAAAACTTTATAGAAACATGAAACTAATTGAATATTATATCAAGGACTGGCAGTCCTTGATCAAATATATCCATGATTTCCCATGGTTCCAACTTTTTAAAAATTTCGTTTAAATTCGGTCAGTTGAGTACAAGTTGTAATGTGGTTCAACTACATGTTCAAAAACTTTATAGAAACATGAAACTAATTGTTTATTATATCAAGGACTGGCAGTCCTTGATCAAATATATCCATGATTTCCCATGGTTCCAACTTTTTAAAAATTTCGTTTAAATTCGGTCAGTTGAGTACAAGTTGTAAGGTGGTTCAACTACATTTTCAAAAACTTTATAGAAACATGAAACTAATTGTATATTATATCAAGGACTGGCAGTCCTTGTTCAAATATATCCATGATTTCCCATGGTTCCAACTTTTTAAAAATTTCGTTTAAATTCGGTCAGTTGAGTACAAGTTGTAATGTGGTTCAACTACATGTTCAAAAACTTTATAGAAACATGAAACTAATTGTATATTATATCAAGGACTGGCAGTCCTTGTTCAAATATATCCATGATTTCCCATGGTTCCAACTTTTTAAAAATTTTGTTTAAATTCGGTCAGTTGAGTACAAGTTGTAAGGTGGTTCAACTACATTTTCAAAAACTTTATAGAAACATGAAACTAATTGTATATTATATCAAGGACTGGCAGTCCTTGATCAAATATATCCATGATTTCCCATGGTTCCAACTTTTTAAAAATTTTGTTTAAATTCGGTCAGTTGAGTACAAGTTGTAAGGTGGTTCAACTACATTTTCAAAAACTTTATAGAAACATGAAACTAATTGTATACTATATCAAGGACTGGCAGTCCTTGTTCAAATATATCCATGATTTCCCATGGTTCCAACTTTTTAAAAATTTCGTTTAAATTCGGTCAGTTGAGTACAAGTTGTAATGTGGTTCAACTACATGTTCAAAAACTTTATAGAAACATGAAACTAATTGTATATTATATCAAGGACTGGCAGTCCTTGTTCAAATATATCCATGATTTCCCATGGTTCCAACTTTTTAAAAATTTTGTTTAAATTCGGTCAGTTGAGTACAAGTTGTAAGGTGGTTCAACTACATTTTCAAAAACTTTATAGAAACATGAAACTAATTGTATATTATATCAAGGACTGGCAGTCCTTGATCAAATATATCCATGATTTCCCATGGTTCCAACTTTTTAAAAATTTTGTTTAAATTCGGTCAGTTGAGTACAAGTTGTAAGGTGGTTCAACTACATGTTCAAAAACTTTATAGAAACATGAAACTAATTGTATATTATATCAAGGACTGGCAGTCCTTGTTCAAATATATCCATGATTTCCCATGGTTCCAACTTTTTAAAAATTTTGTTTAAATTCGGTCAGTTGAGTACAAGTTGTAAGGTGGTTCAACTACATTTTCAAAAACTTTATAGAAACATGAAACTAATTGTATATTATATCAAGGACTGGCAGTCCTTGTTCAAATATATCCATGATTTCCCATGGTTCCAACTTTTTAAAAATTTCGTTTAAATTCGGTCAGTTGAGTACAAGTTGTAATGTGGTTCAACTACATGTTCAAAAACTTTATAGAAACATGAAACTAATTGTATATTATATCAAGGACTGGCAGTCCTTGTTCAAATATATCCATGATTTCCCATGGTTCCAACTTTTTAAAAATTTTGTTTAAATTCGGTCAGTTGAGTACAAGTTGTAAGGTGGTTCAACTACATTTTCAAAAACTTTATAGAAACATGAAACTAATTGTATATTATATCAAGGACTGGCAGTCCTTGATCAAATATATCCATGATTTCCCATGGTTCCAACTTTTTAAAAATTTTGTTTAAATTCGGTCAGTTGAGTACAAGTTGTAAGGTGGTTCAACTACATTTTCAAAAACTTTATAGAAACATGAAACTAATTGTTTATTATATCAAGGACTGGCAGTCCTTGATCAAATATATCCATGATTTCCCATGGTTCCAACTTTTTAAAAATTTCGTTTAAATTCGGTCAGTTGAGTACAAGTTGTAATGTGGTTCAACTACATGTTCAAAAACTTTATAGAAACATGAAACTAATTGTTTATTATATCAAGGACTGGCAGTCCTTGATCAAATATATCCATGATTTCCCATGGTTCCAACTTTTTAAAAATTTCGTTTAAATTCGGTCAGTTGAGTACAAGTTGTAAGGTGGTTCAACTACATTTTCAAAAACTTTATAGAAACATGAAACTAATTGTATATTATATCAAGGACTGGCAGTCCTTGTTCAAATATATCCATGATTTCCCATGGTTCCAACTTTTTAAAAATTTCGTTTAAATTCGGTCAGTTGAGTACAAGTTGTAATGTGGTTCAACTACATGTTCAAAAACTTTATAGAAACATGAAACTAATTGTATATTATATCAAGGACTGGCAGTCCTTGTTCAAATATATCCATGATTTCCCATGGTTCCAACTTTTTAAAAATTTTGTTTAAATTCGGTCAGTTGAGTACAAGTTGTAAGGTGGTTCAACTACATTTTCAAAAACTTTATAGAAACATGAAACTAATTGTATATTATATCAAGGACTGGCAGTCCTTGATCAAATATATCCATGATTTCCCATGGTTCCAACTTTTTAAAAATTTTGTTTAAATTCGGTCAGTTGAGTACAAGTTGTAAGGTGGTTCAACTACATTTTCAAAAACTTTATAGAAACATGAAACTAATTGTATATTATATCAAGGACTGGCAGTCCTTGTTCAAATATATCCATGATTTCCCATGGTTCCAACTTTTTAAAAATTTTGTTTAAATTCGGTCAGTTGAGTACAAGTTGTAAGGTGGTTCAACTACATTTTCAAAAACTTTATAGAAACATGAAACTAATTGTATATTATATCAAGGACTGGCAGTCCTTGATCAAATATATCCATGATTTCCCATGTTTCCAACTTTTTAAAAATTTTGTTTAAATTCGGTCAGTTGAGTACAAGTTGAAAGGTGGTTCAACTACATTTTCAAAAACTTTATAGAAACATGAAACTAATTGTATATTATATCAAGGACTGGCAGTCCTTGATCAAATATATCCATGATTTCCCATGGTTCCAACTTTTTAAAAATTTTGTTTAAATTCGGTCAGTTGAGTACAAGTTGTAAGGTGGTTCAACTACATTTTCAAAAACTTTATAGAAACATGAAACTAATTGTATATTATATTAAGGACTGGCAGTCCTTGATCAAATATATCCATGATTTCCCATGTTTCCAACTTTTTAAAAATTTTGTTTAAATTCGGTCAGTTGAGTACAAGTTGTAAGGTGGTTCAACTACATTTTCAAAAACTTTATAGAAACATGAAACTAATTGTATATTATATCAAGGACTGGCAGTCCTTGATCAAATATATCCATGATTTCCCATGTTTCCAACTTTTTAAAAATTTTGTTTAAATTCGGTCAGTTGAGTACAAGTTGTAAGGTGGTTCAACTACATTTTCAAAAACTTTATAGAAACATGAAACTAATTGTATATTATATCAAGGACTGGCAGTCCTTGATCAAATATATCCATGATTTCCCATGGTTCCAACTTTTTAAAAATTTCGTTTAAATTCGGTCAGTTGAGTACAAGTTGTAATGTGGTTCAACTACATGTTCAAAAACTTTATAGAAACATGAAACTAATTGTTTATTATATCAAGGACTGGCAGTCCTTGATCAAATATATCCATGATTTCCCATGGTTCCAACTTTTTAAAAATTTCGTTTAAATTCGGTCAGTTGAGTACAAGTTGTAAGGTGGTTCAACTACATTTTCAAAAACTTTATAGAAACATGAAACTAATTGTATATTATATCAAGGACTGGCAGTCCTTGTTCAAATATATCCATGATTTCCCATGGTTCCAACTTTTTAAAAATTTCGTTTAAATTCGGTCAGTTGAGTACAAGTTGTAATGTGGTTCAACTACATGTTCAAAAACTTTATAGAAACATGAAACTAATTGTATATTATATCAAGGACTGGCAGTCCTTGTTCAAATATATCCATGATTTCCCATGGTTCCAACTTTTTAAAAATTTTGTTTAAATTCGGTCAGTTGAGTACAAGTTGTAAGGTGGTTCAACTACATTTTCAAAAACTTTATAGAAACATGAAACTAATTGTATATTATATCAAGGACTGGCAGTCCTTGTTCAAATATATCCATGATTTCCCATGGTTCCAACTTTTTAAAAATTTTGTTTAAATTCGGTCAGTTGAGTACAAGTTGTAATGTGGTTCAACTACATGTTCAAAAACTTTATAGAAACATGAAACTAATTGTATATTATATCAAGGACTGGCAGTCCTTGTTCAAATATATCCATGATTTCCCATGGTTCCAACTTTTTAAAAATTTTGTTTAAATTCGGTCAGTTGAGTACAAGTTGTAAGGTGGTTCAACTACATTTTCAAAAACTTTATAGAAACATGAAACTAATTGTATATTATATCAAGGACTGGCAGTCCTTGATCAAATATATCCATGATTTCCCATGGTTCCAACTTTTTAAAAATTTCGTTTAAATTCGGTCAGTTGAGTACAAGTTGTAAGGTGGTTCAACTACATTTTCAAAAACTTTATAGAAACATGAAACTAATTGTATATTATATCAAGGACTGGCAGTCCTTGATCAAATATATCCATGATTTCCCATGTTTCCAACTTTTTAAAAATTTTGTTTAAATTCGGTCAGTTGAGTACAAGTTGTAAGGTGGTTCAACTACATTTTCAAAAACTTTATAGAAACATGAAACTAATTGTATATTATATCAAGGACTGGCAGTCCTTGATCAAATATATCCATGATTTCCCATGTTTCCAACTTTTTAAAAATTTTGTTTAAATTCGGTCAGTTGAGTACAAGTTGTAAGGTGGTTCAACTACATTTTCAAAAACTTTATAGAAACATGAAACTAATTGTATATTATATCAAGGACTGGCAGTCCTTGATCAAATATATCCATGATTTCCCATGGTTCCAACTTTTTAAAAATTTCGTTTAAATTCGGTCAGTTGAGTACAAGTTGTAATGTGGTTCAACTACATGTTCAAAAACTTTATAGAAACATGAAACTAATTGTTTATTATATCAAGGACTGGCAGTCCTTGATCAAATATATCCATGATTTCCCATGGTTCCAACTTTTTAAAAATTTCGTTTAAATTCGGTCAGTTGAGTACAAGTTGTAAGGTGGTTCAACTACATTTTCAAAAACTTTATAGAAACATGAAACTAATTGTATATTATATCAAGGACTGGCAGTCCTTGTTCAAATATATCCATGATTTCCCATGGTTCCAACTTTTTAAAAATTTCGTTTAAATTCGGTCAGTTGAGTACAAGTTGTAATGTGGTTCAACTACATGTTCAAAAACTTTATAGAAACATGAAACTAATTGTATATTATATCAAGGACTGGCAGTCCTTGTTCAAATATATCCATGATTTCCCATGGTTCCAACTTTTTAAAAATTTTGTTTAAATTCGGTCAGTTGAGTACAAGTTGTAAGGTGGTTCAACTACATTTTCAAAAACTTTATAGAAACATGAAACTAATTGTATATTATATCAAGGACTGGCAGTCCTTGTTCAAATATATCCATGATTTCCCATGGTTCCAACTTTTTAAAAATTTTGTTTAAATTCGGTCAGTTGAGTACAAGTTGTAATGTGGTTCAACTACATGTTCAAAAACTTTATAGAAACATGAAACTAATTGTATATTATATCAAGGACTGGCAGTCCTTGTTCAAATATATCCATGATTTCCCATGGTTCCAACTTTTTAAAAATTTTGTTTAAATTCGGTCAGTTGAGTACAAGTTGTAAGGTGGTTCAACTACATTTTCAAAAACTTTATAGAAACATGAAACTAATTGTATATTATATCAAGGACTGGCAGTCCTTGATCAAATATATCCATGATTTCCCATGGTTCCAACTTTTTAAAAATTTCGTTTAAATTCGGTCAGTTGAGTACAAGTTGTAAGGTGGTTCAACTACATTTTCAAAAACTTTATAGAAACATGAAACTAATTGTATATTATATCAAGGACTGGCAGTCCTTGATCAAATATATCCATGATTTCCCATGTTTCCAACTTTTTAAAAATTTTGTTTAAATTCGGTCAGTTGAGTACAAGTTGTAAGGTGGTTCAACTACATTTTCAAAAACTTTATAGAAACATGAAACTAATTGTATATTATATCAAGGACTGGCAGTCCTTGATCAAATATATCCATGATTTCCCATGGTTCCAACTTTTTAAAAATTTCGTTTAAATTCGGTCAGTTGAGTACAAGTTGTAAGGTGGTTCAACTACATTTTCAAAAACTTTATAGAAACATGAAACTAATTGTATATTATATCAAGGACTGGCAGTCCTTGATCAAATATATCCATGATTTCCCATGTTTCCAACTTTTTAAAAATTTTGTTTAAATTCGGTCAGTTGAGTACAAGTTGAAAGGTGGTTCAACTACATTTTCAAAAACTTTATAGAAACATGAAACTAATTGTATATTATATCAAGGACTGGCAGTCCTTGATCAAATATATCCATGATTTCCCATGGTTCCAACTTTTTAAAAATTTTGTTTAAATTCGGTCAGTTGAGTACAAGTTGTAAGGTGGTTCAACTACATTTTCAAAAACTTTATAGAAACATGAAACTAATTGTATATTATATTAAGGACTGGCAGTCCTTGATCAAATATATCCATGATTTCCCATGTTTCCAACTTTTTAAAAATTTTGTTTAAATTCGGTCAGTTGAGTACAAGTTGTAAGGTGGTTCAACTACATTTTCAAAAACTTTATAGAAACATGAAACTAATTGTATATTATATCAAGGACTGGCAGTCCTTGATCAAATATATCCATGATTTCCCATGTTTCCAACTTTTTAAAAATTTTGTTTAAATTCGGTCAGTTGAGTACAAGTTGTAAGGTGGTTCAACTACATTTTCAAAAACTTTATAGAAACATGAAACTAATTGTATATTATATCAAGGACTGGCAGTCCTTGATCAAATATATCCATGATTTCCCATGGTTCCAACTTTTTAAAAATTTCGTTTAAATTCGGTCAGTTGAGTACAAGTTGTAATGTGGTTCAACTACATGTTCAAAAACTTTATAGAAACATGAAACTAATTGTTTATTATATCAAGGACTGGCAGTCCTTGATCAAATATATCCATGATTTCCCATGGTTCCAACTTTTTAAAAATTTCGTTTAAATTCGGTCAGTTGAGTACAAGTTGTAAGGTGGTTCAACTACATTTTCAAAAACTTTATAGAAACATGAAACTAATTGTATATTATATCAAGGACTGGCAGTCCTTGTTCAAATATATCCATGATTTCCCATGGTTCCAACTTTTTAAAAATTTCGTTTAAATTCGGTCAGTTGAGTACAAGTTGTAATGTGGTTCAACTACATGTTCAAAAACTTTATAGAAACATGAAACTAATTGTATATTATATCAAGGACTGGCAGTCCTTGTTCAAATATATCCATGATTTCCCATGGTTCCAACTTTTTAAAAATTTTGTTTAAATTCGGTCAGTTGAGTACAAGTTGTAAGGTGGTTCAACTACATTTTCAAAAACTTTATAGAAACATGAAACTAATTGTATATTATATCAAGGACTGGCAGTCCTTGTTCAAATATATCCATGATTTCCCATGGTTCCAACTTTTTAAAAATTTTGTTTAAATTCGGTCAGTTGAGTACAAGTTGTAATGTGGTTCAACTACATGTTCAAAAACTTTATAGAAACATGAAACTAATTGTATATTATATCAAGGACTGGCAGTCCTTGTTCAAATATATCCATGATTTCCCATGGTTCCAACTTTTTAAAAATTTTGTTTAAATTCGGTCAGTTGAGTACAAGTTGTAAGGTGGTTCAACTACATTTTCAAAAACTTTATAGAAACATGAAACTAATTGTATATTATATCAAGGACTGGCAGTCCTTGATCAAATATATCCATGATTTCCCATGGTTCCAACTTTTTAAAAATTTCGTTTAAATTCGGTCAGTTGAGTACAAGTTGTAAGGTGGTTCAACTACATTTTCAAAAACTTTATAGAAACATGAAACTAATTGTATATTATATCAAGGACTGGCAGTCCTTGATCAAATATATCCATGATTTCCCATGTTTCCAACTTTTTAAAAATTTTGTTTAAATTCGGTCAGTTGAGTACAAGTTGTAAGGTGGTTCAACTACATTTTCAAAAACTTTATAGAAACATGAAACTAATTGTATATTATATCAAGGACTGGCAGTTCTTGATCAAATATATCCATGATTTCCCATGGTTCCAACTTTTTAAAAATTTTGTTTAAATTCGGTCAGTTGAGTACAAGTTGTATGGTGGTTCAACTACATTTTCAAAAACTTTATAGAAACATGAAACTAATTGTATATTATATCAAGGACTGGCAGTCCTTGTCAAATATATCCATGATTTCCCATGGTTCCAACTTTTTAAAAATTTCGTTTAAATTCGGTCAGTTGAGTACAAGTTGTAAGGTGGTTCAACTACATTTTCAAAAACTTTATAGAAACATGAAACTAATTGTATATTATATCAAGGACTGGCAGTCCTTGATCAAATATATCCATGATTTCCCATGGTTCCAACTTTTTAAAAATTTTGTTTAAATTCGGTCAGTTGTGTACAAGTTGTAAGGTGGTTCAACTACATTTTCAAAAACTTTATAGAAACATGAAACTAATTGTATATTATATCAAGGACTGGCAGTCCTTGTTCAAATATATCCATGATTTCCCATGGTTCCAACTTTTTAAAAATTTTGTTTAAATTCGGTCAGTTGAGTACAAGTTGTAAGGTGGTTCAACTACATTTTCAAAAACTTTATAGAAACATGAAACTAATTGTATATTATATCAAGGACTGGCAGTCCTTGTTCAAATATATCCATTATTTCTCATGGTTCCAACTTTTTAAAAATTTCGTTTAAATTCGGTCAGTTGAGTACAAGTTGTAAGGTGGTTCAACTACATTTTCAAAAACTTTATATAAACATGAAACTAATTGTATATTATATCAAGGACTGGCAGTCCTTGATCAAATATATCCATGATTTCCCATGGTTCCAACTTTTTAAAAATTTTGTTTAAATTCGGTCAGTTGAGTACAAGTTGTAAGGTGGTTCAACTACATTTTCAAAAACTTTATAGAAACATGAAACTAATTGTATATTATATCAAGGACTGGCAGTCCTTGATCAAATATATCCATGATTTCCCATGGTTCCAACTTTTTAAAAATTTTGTTTAAATTCGGTCAGTTGAGTACAAGTTGTAAGGTGGTTCAACTACATTTTCAAAAACTTTATAGAAACATGAAACTAATTGTATATTATATCAAGGACTGGCAGTCCTTGATCAAATATATCCATGATTTCCCATGGTTCCAACTTTTTAAAAATTTTGTTTAAATTCGGTCAGTTGAGTACAAGTTGTAAGGTGGTTCAACTACATTTTCAAAAACTTTATAGAAACATGAAACTAATTGTATATTATATCAAGGACTGGCAGTCCTTGTTCAAATATATCCATTATTTCCCATGGTTCCAACTTTTTAAAAATTTCGTTTAAATTCGGTCAGTTGAGTACAAGTTGTAAGGTGGTTCAACTACATTTTCAAAAACTTTATAGAAACATGAAACTAATTGTATATTATATCAAGGACTGGCAGTCCTTGTTCAAATATATCCATGATTTCCCATGGTTCCAACTTTTTAAAAATTTCGTTTAAATTCGGTCAGTTGAGTACAAGTTGTAAGGTGGTTCAACTACATTTTCAAAAACTTTATAGAAACATGAAACTAATTGTATATTATATCAAGGACTGGCAGTCCTTGTTCAAATATATCCATGATTTCCCATGGTTCCAACTTTTTAAAAATTTCGTTTAAATTCGGTCAGTTGAGTACAAGTTGTAAGGTGGTTCAACTACATTTTCAAAAACTTTATAGAAACATGAAACTAATTGTATATTATATCAAGGACTGGCAGTCCTTGTTCAAATATATCCATGATTTCCCATGGTTCCAACTTTTTAAAAATTTCGTTTAAATTCGGTCAGTTGAGTACAAGTTGTAATGTGGTTCAACTACATGTTCAAAAACTTTATAGAAACATGAAACTAATTGTATATTATATCAAGGACTGGCAGTCCTTGTTCAAATATATCCATGATTTCCCATGGTTCCAACTTTTTAAAAATTTTGTTTAAATTCGGTCAGTTGAGTACAAGTTGTAAGGTGGTTCAACTACATTTTCAAAAACTTTATAGAAACATGAAACTAATTGTATATTATATCAAGGACTGGCAGTCCTTGATCAAATATATCCATGATTTCCCATGGTTCCAACTTTTTAAAAATTTCGTTTAAATTCGGTCAGTTGAGTACAAGTTTTAAGGTGGTTCAACTACATTTTCAAAAACTTTATAGAAACATGAAACTAATTGTATATTATATCAAGGACTGGCAGTCCTTGTTCAAATATATCCATTATTTCCCATGGTTCCAACTTTTTAAAAATTTCGTTTAAATTCGGTCAGTTGAGTACAAGTTGTAATGTGGTTCAACTACATTTTCAAAAACTTTATAGAAACATGAAACTAATTGTATATTATATCAAGGACTGGCAGTCCTTGTTCAAATATATCCATGATTTCCCATGGTTCCAACTTTTTAAAAATTTCGTTTAAATTCGGTCAGTTGAGTACAAGTTGTAATGTGGTTCAACTACATGTTCAAAAACTTTATAGAAACATGAAACTAATTGTATATTATATCAAGGACTGGCAGTCCTTGTTCAAATATATCCATGATTTCCCATGGTTCCAACTTTTTAAAAATTTTGTTTAAATTCGGTCAGTTGAGTACAAGTTGTAAGGTGGTTCAACTACATTTTCAAAAACTTTATAGAAACATGAAACTAATTGTATATTATATCAAGGACTGGCAGTCCTTGATCAAATATATCCATGATTTCCCATGGTTCCAACTTTTTAAAAATTTCGTTTAAATTCGGTCAGTTGAGTACAAGTTGTAAGGTGGTTCAACTACATTTTCAAAAACTTTATAGAAACATGAAACTAATTGTATATTATATCAAGGACTGGCAGTCCTTGTTCAAATATATCCATTATTTCCCATGGTTCCAACTTTTTAAAAATTTCGTTTAAATTCGGTCAGTTGAGTACAAGTTGTAAGGTGGTTCAACTACATTTTCAAAAACTTTATAGAAACATGAAACTAATTGTATATTATATCAAGGACTGGCAGTCCTTGATCAAATATATCCATGATTTCCCATGGTTCCAACTTTTTAAAAATTTCGTTTAAATTCGGTCAGTTGAGTACAAGTTGTAAGGTGGTTCAACTACATTTTCAAAAACTTTATAGAAACATGAAACTAATTGTATATTATATCAAGGACTGGCAGTCCTTGATCAAATATATCCATGATTTCCCATGTTTCCAACTTTTTAAAAATTTTGTTTAAATTCGGTCAGTTGAGTACAAGTTGTAAGGTGGTTCAACTACATTTTCAAAAACTTTATAGAAACATGAAACTAATTGTATATTATATCAAGGACTGGCAGTTCTTGATCAAATATATCCATGATTTCCCATGGTTCCAACTTTTTAAAAATTTTGTTTAAATTCGGTCAGTTGAGTACAAGTTGTATGGTGGTTCAACTACATTTTCAAAAACTTTATAGAAACATGAAACTAATTGTATATTATATCAAGGACTGGCAGTCCTTGTCAAATATATCCATGATTTCCCATGGTTCCAACTTTTTAAAAATTTCGTTTAAATTCGGTCAGTTGAGTACAAGTTGTAAGGTGGTTCAACTACATTTTCAAAAACTTCATAGAAACATGAAACTAATTGTATATTATATCAAGGACTGGCAGTCCTTGATCAAATATATCCATGATTTCCCATGGTTCCAACTTTTTAAAAATTTTGTTTAAATTCGGTCAGTTGTGTACAAGTTGTAAGGTGGTTCAACTACATTTTCAAAAACTTTATAGAAACATGAAACTAATTGTATATTATATCAAGGACTGGCAGTCCTTGTTCAAATATATCCATGATTTCCCATGGTTCCAACTTTTTAAAAATTTTGTTTAAATTCGGTCAGTTGAGTACAAGTTGTAAGGTGGTTCAACTACATTTTCAAAAACTTTATAGAAACATGAAACTAATTGTATATTATATCAAGGACTGGCAGTCCTTGTTCAAATATATCCATTATTTCTCATGGTTCCAACTTTTTAAAAATTTCGTTTAAATTCGGTCAGTTGAGTACAAGTTGTAAGGTGGTTCAACTACATTTTCAAAAACTTTATATAAACATGAAACTAATTGTATATTATATCAAGGACTGGCAGTCCTTGATCAAATATATCCATGATTTCCCATGGTTCCAACTTTTTAAAAATTTTGTTTAAATTCGGTCAGTTGAGTACAAGTTGTAAGGTGGTTCAACTACATTTTCAAAAACTTTATAGAAACATGAAACTAATTGTATATTATATCAAGGACTGGCAGTCCTTGATCAAATATATCCATGATTTCCCATGGTTCCAACTTTTTAAAAATTTTGTTTAAATTCGGTCAGTTGAGTACAAGTTGTAAGGTGGTTCAACTACATTTTCAAAAACTTTATAGAAACATGAAACTAATTGTATATTATATCAAGGACTGGCAGTCCTTGTTCAAATATATCCATTATTTCCCATGGTTCCAACTTTTTAAAAATTTCGTTTAAATTCGGTCAGTTGAGTACAAGTTGTAAGGTGGTTCAACTACATAAAAAAACTTTATAGAAACATGAAACTAATTGTATATTATATCAAGGACTGGCAGTCCTTGATCAAATATATCCATGATTTCCCATGGTTCCAACTTTTTAAAAATTTCGTTTAAATTCGGTCAGTTGAGTACAAGTTGTAAGGTGGTTCAACTACATTTTCAAAAACTTTATAGAAACATGAAACTAATTGTATATTATATCAAGGACTGGCAGTCCTTGTTCAAATATATCCATGATTTCCCATGGTTCCAACTTTTTAAAAATTTCGTTTAAATTCGGTCAGTTGAGTACAAGTTGTAATGTGGTTCAACTACATGTTCAAAAACTTTATAGAAACATGAAACTAATTGTATATTATATCAAGGACTGGCAGTCCTTGTTCAAATATATCCATGATTTCCCATGGTTCCAACTTTTTAAAAATTTTGTTTAAATTCGGTCAGTTGAGTACAAGTTGTAAGGTGGTTCAACTACATTTTCAAAAACTTTATAGAAACATGAAACTAATTGTATATTATATCAAGGACTGGCAGTCCTTGATCAAATATATCCATGATTTCCCATGGTTCCAACTTTTTAAAAATTTCGTTTAAATTCGGTCAGTTGAGTACAAGTTTTAAGGTGGTTCAACTACATTTTCAAAAACTTTATAGAAACATGAAACTAATTGTATATTATATCAAGGACTGGCAGTCCTTGTTCAAATATATCCATTATTTCCCATGGTTCCAACTTTTTAAAAATTTCGTTTAAATTCGGTCAGTTGAGTACAAGTTGTAATGTGGTTCAACTACATTTTCAAAAACTTTATAGAAACATGAAACTAATTGTATATTATATCAAGGACTGGCAGTCCTTGTTCAAATATATCCATGATTTCCCATGGTTCCAACTTTTTAAAAATTTCGTTTAAATTCGGTCAGTTGAGTACAAGTTGTAATGTGGTTCAACTACATGTTCAAAAACTTTATAGAAACATGAAACTAATTGTATATTATATCAAGGACTGGCAGTCCTTGTTCAAATATATCCATGATTTCCCATGGTTCCAACTTTTTAAAAATTTTGTTTAAATTCGGTCAGTTGAGTACAAGTTGTAAGGTGGTTCAACTACATTTTCAAAAACTTTATAGAAACATGAAACTAATTGTATATTATATCAAGGACTGGCAGTCCTTGATCAAATATATCCATGATTTCCCATGGTTCCAACTTTTTAAAAATTTCGTTTAAATTCGGTCAGTTGAGTACAAGTTGTAAGGTGGTTCAACTACATTTTCAAAAACTTTATAGAAACATGAAACTAATTGTATATTATATCAAGGACTGGCAGTCCTTGTTCAAATATATCCATTATTTCCCATGGTTCCAACTTTTTAAAAATTTCGTTTAAATTCGGTCAGTTGAGTACAAGTTGTAAGGTGGTTCAACTACATTTTCAAAAACTTTATAGAAACATGAAACTAATTGTATATTATATCAAGGACTGGCAGTCCTTGATCAAATATATCCATGATTTCCCATGGTTCCAACTTTTTAAAAATTTCGTTTAAATTCGGTCAGTTGAGTACAAGTTGTAAGGTGGTTCAACTACATTTTCAAAAACTTTATAGAAACATGAAACTAATTGTATATTATATCAAGGACTGGCAGTCCTTGATCAAATATATCCATGATTTCCCATGTTTCCAACTTTTTAAAAATTTTGTTTAAATTCGGTCAGTTGAGTACAAGTTGTAAGGTGGTTCAACTACATTTTCAAAAACTTTATAGAAACATGAAACTAATTGTATATTATATCAAGGACTGGCAGTTCTTGATCAAATATATCCATGATTTCCCATGGTTCCAACTTTTTAAAAATTTTGTTTAAATTCGGTCAGTTGAGTACAAGTTGTATGGTGGTTCAACTACATTTTCAAAAACTTTATAGAAACATGAAACTAATTGTATATTATATCAAGGACTGGCAGTCCTTGTCAAATATATCCATGATTTCCCATGGTTCCAACTTTTTAAAAATTTCGTTTAAATTCGGTCAGTTGAGTACAAGTTGTAAGGTGGTTCAACTACATTTTCAAAAACTTTATAGAAACATGAAACTAATTGTATATTATATCAAGGACTGGCAGTCCTTGATCAAATATATCCATGATTTCCCATGGTTCCAACTTTTTAAAAATTTTGTTTAAATTCGGTCAGTTGTGTACAAGTTGTAAGGTGGTTCAACTACATTTTCAAAAACTTTATAGAAACATGAAACTAATTGTATATTATATCAAGGACTGGCAGTCCTTGTTCAAATATATCCATGATTTCCCATGGTTCCAACTTTTTAAAAATTTTGTTTAAATTCGGTCAGTTGAGTACAAGTTGTAAGGTGGTTCAACTACATTTTCAAAAACTTTATAGAAACATGAAACTAATTGTATATTATATCAAGGACTGGCAGTCCTTGTTCAAATATATCCATTATTTCTCATGGTTCCAACTTTTTAAAAATTTCGTTTAAATTCGGTCAGTTGAGTACAAGTTGTAAGGTGGTTCAACTACATTTTCAAAAACTTTATATAAACATGAAACTAATTGTATATTATATCAAGGACTGGCAGTCCTTGATCAAATATATCCATGATTTCCCATGGTTCCAACTTTTTAAAAATTTTGTTTAAATTCGGTCAGTTGAGTACAAGTTGTAAGGTGGTTCAACTACATTTTCAAAAACTTTATAGAAACATGAAACTAATTGTATATTATATCAAGGACTGGCAGTCCTTGATCAAATATATCCATGATTTCCCATGGTTCCAACTTTTTAAAAATTTTGTTTAAATTCGGTCAGTTGAGTACAAGTTGTAAGGTGGTTCAACTACATTTTCAAAAACTTTATAGAAACATGAAACTAATTGTATATTATATCAAGGACTGGCAGTCCTTGATCAAATATATCCATGATTTCCCATGGTTCCAACTTTTTAAAAATTTTGTTTAAATTCGGTCAGTTGAGTACAAGTTGTAAGGTGGTTCAACTACATTTTCAAAAACTTTATAGAAACATGAAACTAATTGTATATTATATCAAGGACTGGCAGTCCTTGTTCAAATATATCCATTATTTCCCATGGTTCCAACTTTTTAAAAATTTCGTTTAAATTCGGTCAGTTGAGTACAAGTTGTAAGGTGGTTCAACTACATTTTCAAAAACTTTATAGAAACATGAAACTAATTGTATATTATATCAAGGACTGGCAGTCCTTGATCAAATATATCCATGATTTCCCATGGTTCCAACTTTTTAAAAATTTCGTTTAAATTCGGTCAGTTGAGTACAAGTTGTAAGGTGGTTCAACTACATTTTCAAAAACTTTATAGAAACATGAAACTAATTGTATATTATATCAAGGACTGGCAGTCCTTGTTCAAATATATCCATGATTTCCCATGGTTCCAACTTTTTAAAAATTTCGTTTAAATTCGGTCAGTTGAGTACAAGTTGTAATGTGGTTCAACTACATGTTCAAAAACTTTATAGAAACATGAAACTAATTGTATATTATATCAAGGACTGGCAGTCCTTGTTCAAATATATCCATGATTTCCCATGGTTCCAACTTTTTAAAAATTTTGTTTAAATTCGGTCAGTTGAGTACAAGTTGTAAGGTGGTTCAACTACATTTTCAAAAACTTTATAGAAACATGAAACTAATTGTATATTATATCAAGGACTGGCAGTCCTTGATCAAATATATCCATGATTTCCCATGGTTCCAACTTTTTAAAAATTTCGTTTAAATTCGGTCAGTTGAGTACAAGTTGTAAGGTGGTTCAACTACATTTTCAAAAACTTTATAGAAACATGAAACTAATTGTATATTATATCAAGGACTGGCAGTCCTTGTTCAAATATATCCATTATTTCCCATGGTTCCAACTTTTTAAAAATTTCGTTTAAATTCGGTCAGTTGAGTACAAGTTGTAATGTGGTTCAACTACATTTTCAAAAACTTTATAGAAACATGAAACTAATTGTATATTATATCAAGGACTGGCAGTCCTTGTTCAAATATATCCATGATTTCCCATGGTTCCAACTTTTTAAAAATTTCGTTTAAATTCGGTCAGTTGAGTACAAGTTGTAATGTGGTTCAACTACATGTTCAAAAACTTTATAGAAACATGAAACTAATTGTATATTATATCAAGGACTGGCAGTCCTTGTTCAAATATATCCATGATTTCCCATGGTTCCAACTTTTTAAAAATTTTGTTTAAATTCGGTCAGTTGAGTACAAGTTGTAAGGTGGTTCAACTACATTTTCAAAAACTTTATAGAAACATGAAACTAATTGTATATTATATCAAGGACTGGCAGTCCTTGATCAAATATATCCATGATTTCCCATGGTTCCAACTTTTTAAAAATTTCGTTTAAATTCGGTCAGTTGAGTACAAGTTGTAAGGTGGTTCAACTACATTTTCAAAAACTTTATAGAAACATGAAACTAATTGTATATTATATCAAGGACTGGCAGTCCTTGTTCAAATATATCCATTATTTCCCATGGTTCCAACTTTTTAAAAATTTCGTTTAAATTCGGTCAGTTGAGTACAAGTTGTAAGGTGGTTCAACTACATTTTCAAAAACTTTATAGAAACATGAAACTAATTGTATATTATATCAAGGACTGGCAGTCCTTGTTCAAATATATCCATGATTTCCCATGGTTCCAACTTTTTAAAAATTTCGTTTAAATTCGGTCAGTTGAGTACAAGTTGTAAGGTGGTTCAACTACATTTTCAAAAACTTTATAGAAACATGAAACTAATTGTATATTATATCAAGGACTGGCAGTCCTTGTTCAAATATATCCATTATTTCCCATGGTTCCAACTTTTTAAAAATTTTGTTTAAATTCGGTCAGTTGAGTACAAGTTGTAAGGTGGTTCAACTACATTTTCAAAAACTTTATAGAAACATGAAACTAATTGTATATTATATCAAGGACTGGCAGTCCTTGTTCAAATATATCCATGATTTCCCATGGTTCCAACTTTTTAAAAATTTCGTTTAAATTCGGTCAGTTGAGTACAAGTTGTAAGGTGGTTCAACTACATTTTCAAAAACTTTATAGAAACATGAAACTAATTGTATATTATATCAAGGACTGGCAGTCCTTGTTCAAATATATCCATTATTTCCCATGGTTCCAACTTTTTAAAAATTTTGTTTAAATTCGGTCAGTTGAGTACAAGTTGTAAGGTGGTTCAACTACATTTTCAAAAACTTTATAGAAACATGAAACTAATTGTATATTATATCAAGGACTGGCAGTCCTTGTTCAAATATATCCATGATTTCCCATGGTTCCAACTTTTTAAAAATTTCGTTTAAATTCGGTCAGTTGAGTACAAGTTGTAAGGTGGTTCAACTACATTTTCAAAAACTTTATAGAAACATGAAACTAATTGTATATTATATCAAGGACTGGCAGTCCTTGTTCAAATATATCCATGATTTCCCATGGTTCCAACTTTTTAAAAATTTCGTTTAAATTCGGTCAGTTGAGTACAAGTTGTAATGTGGTTCAACTACATTTTCAAAAACTTTATAGAAACATGAAACTAATTGTATATTATATCAAGGACTGGCAGTCCTTGTTCAAATATATCCATTATTTCCCATGGTTCCAACTTTTTAAAAATTTCGTTTAAATTCGGTCAGTTGAGTACAAGTTGTAAGGAGGTTCAACTACATTTTCAAAAACTTTATAGAAACATGAAACTAATTGTATATTATATCAAGGACTGGCAGTCCTTGTTCAAATATATCCATTATTTCCCATGGTTCCAACTTTTTAAAAATTTCGTTTAAATTCGGTCAGTTGAGTACAAGTTGTAAGGTGGTTCAACTACATTTTCAAAAACTTTATAGAAACATGAAACTAATTGTATATTATATCAAGGACTGGCAGTCCTTGATCAAATATATCCATGATTTCCCATGGTTCCAACTTTTTAAAAATTTCGTTTAAATTCGGTCAGTTGAGTACAAGTTGTAAGGTGGTTCAACTACATTTTCAAAAACTTTATAGAAACATGAAACTAATTGTATATTATATCAAGGACTGGCAGTCCTTGTTCAAATATATCCATTATTTCCCATGGTTCCAACTTTTTAAAAATTTCGTTTAAATTCGGTCAGTTGAGTACAAGTTGTAAGGTGGTTCAACTACATTTTCAAAAACTTTATAGAAACATGAAACTAATTGTATATTATATCAAGGACTGGCAGTCCTTGATCAAATATATCCATGATTTCCCATGGTTCCAACTTTTTAAAAATTTCGTTTAAATTCGGTCAGTTGAGTACAAGTTGTAAGGTGGTTCAACTACATTTTTAAAAACTTTATAGAAACATGAAACTAATTGTATATTATATCAAGGACTGGCAGTCCTTGTTCAAATATATCCATTATTTCCCATGGTTCCAACTTTTTAAAAATTTCGTTTAAATTCGGTCAGTTGAGTACAAGTTGTAAGGTGGTTCAACTACATTTTCAAAAACTTTATAGAAACATGAAACTAATTGTATATTATATCAAGGACTGGCAGTCCTTGATCAAATATATCCATGATTTCCCATGGTTCCAACTTTTTAAAAATTTCGTTTAAATTCGGTCAGTTGAGTACAAGTTGTAAGGTGGTTCAACTACATTTTCAAAAACTTTATAGAAACATGAAACTAATTGTATATTATATCAAGGACTGGCAGTCCTTGTTCAAATATATCCATTATTTCCCATGGTTCCAACTTTTTAAAAATTTCGTTTAAATTCGGTCAGTTGAGTACAAGTTGTAAGGTGGTTCAACTACATTTTCAAAAACTTTATAGAAACATGAAACTAATTGTATATTATATCAAGGACTGGCAGTCCTTGTTCAAATATATCCATTATTTCCCATGGTTCCAACTTTTTAAAAATTTCGTTTAAATTCGGTCAGTTGAGTACAAGTTGTAAGGTGGTTCAACTACATTTTCAAAAACTTTATAGAAACATGAAACTAATTGTATATTATATCAAGGACTGGCAGTCCTTGATCAAATATATCCATTATTTCCCATGGTTCCAACTTTTTAAAAATTTCGTTTAAATTCGGTCAGTTGAGTACAAGTTGTAAGGTGGTTCAACTACATTTTCAAAAACTTTATAGAAACATGAAACTAATTGTATATTATATCAAGGACTGGCAGTCCTTGTTCAAATATATCCATTATTTCCCATGGTTCCAACTTTTTAAAAATTTCGTTTAAATTCGGTCAGTTGAGTACAAGTTGTAAGGTGGTTCAACTACATTTTCAAAAACTTTATAGAAACATGAAACTAATTGTATATTATATCAAGGACTGGCAGTCCTTGTTCAAATATATCCATTATTTCCCATGGTTCCAACTTTTTAAAAATTTCGTTTAAATTCGGTCAGTTGAGTACAAGTTGTAAGGTGGTTCAACTACATTTTCAAAAACTTTATAGAAACATGAAACTAATTGTATATTATATCAAGGACTGGCAGTCCTTGATCAAATATATCCATTATTTCCCATGGTTCCAACTTTTTAAAAATTTCGTTTAAATTCGGTCAGTTGAGTACAAGTTGTAAGGTGGTTCAACTACATTTTCAAAAACTTTATAGAAACATGAAACTAATTGTATATTATATCAAGGACTGGCAGTCCTTGATCAAATATATCCATGATTTCCCATGGTTCCAACTTTTTAAAAATTTCGTTTAAATTCGGTCAGTTGAGTACAAGTTGTAAGGTGGTTCAACTACATTTTCAAAAACTTTATAGAAACATGAAACTAATTGTATATTATATCAAGGACTGGCAGTCCTTGTTCAAATATATCCATTATTTCCCATGGTTCCAACTTTTTAAAAATTTCGTTTAAATTCGGTCAGTTGAGTACAAGTTGTAAGGTGGTTCAACTACATTTTCAAAAACTTTATAGAAACATGAAACTAATTGTATATTATATCAAGGACTGGCAGTCCTTGATCAAATATATCCATGATTTCCCATGGTTCCAACTTTTTAAAAATTTCGTTTAAATTCGGTCAGTTGAGTACAAGTTGTAAGGTGGTTCAACTACATTTTCAAAAACTTTATAGAAACATGAAACTAATTGTATATTATATCAAGGACTGGCAGTCCTTGTTCAAATATATCCATTATTTCCCATGGTTCCAACTTTTTAAAAATTTCGTTTAAATTCGGTCAGTTGAGTACAAGTTGTAAGGTGGTTCAACTACATTTTCAAAAACTTTATAGAAACATGAAACTAATTGTATATTATATCAAGGACTGGCAGTCCTTGATCAAATATATCCATGATTTCCCATGGTTCCAACTTTTTAAAAATTTCGTTTAAATTCGGTCAGTTGAGTACAAGTTGTAAGGTGGTTCAACTACATTTTCAAAAACTTTATAGAAACATGAAACTAATTGTATATTATATCAAGGACTGGCAGTCCTTGTTCAAATATATCCATTATTTCCCATGGTTCCAACTTTTTAAAAATTTCGTTTAAATTCGGTCAGTTGAGTACAAGTTGTAAGGTGGTTCAACTACATTTTCAAAAACTTTATAGAAACATGAAACTAATTGTATATTATATCAAGGACTGGCAGTCCTTGTTCAAATATATCCATTATTTCCCATGGTTCCAACTTTTTAAAAATTTCGTTTAAATTCGGTCAGTTGAGTACAAGTTGTAAGGTGGTTCAACTACATTTTCAAAAACTTTATAGAAACATGAAACTAATTGTATATTATATCAAGGACTGGCAGTCCTTGATCAAATATATCCATTATTTCCCATGGTTCCAACTTTTTAAAAATTTCGTTTAAATTCGGTCAGTTGAGTACAAGTTGTAAGGTGGTTCAACTACATTTTCAAAAACTTTATAGAAACATGAAACTAATTGTATATTATATCAAGGACTGGCAGTCCTTGTTCAAATATATCCATTATTTCCCATGGTTCCAACTTTTTAAAAATTTCGTTTAAATTCGGTCAGTTGAGTACAAGTTGTAAGGTGGTTCAACTACATTTTCAAAAACTTTATAGAAACATGAAACTAATTGTATATTATATCAAGGACTGGCAGTCCTTGTTCAAATATATCCATTATTTCCCATGGTTCCAACTTTTTAAAAATTTCGTTTAAATTCGGTCAGTTGAGTACAAGTTGTAAGGTGGTTCAACTACATTTTCAAAAACTTTATAGAAACATGAAACTAATTGTATATTATATCAAGGACTGGCAGTCCTTGATCAAATATATCCATTATTTCCCATGGTTCCAACTTTTTAAAAATTTCGTTTAAATTCGGTCAGTTGAGTACAAGTTGTAAGGTGGTTCAACTACATTTTCAAAAACTTTATAGAAACATGAAACTAATTGTATATTATATCAAGGACTGGCAGTCCTTGATCAAATATATCCATGATTTCCCATGGTTCCAACTTTTTAAAAATTTCGTTTAAATTCGGTCAGTTGAGTACAAGTTGTAAGGTGGTTCAACTACATTTTCAAAAACTTTATAGAAACATGAAACTAATTGTATATTATATCAAGGACTGGCAGTCCTTGTTCAAATATATCCATTATTTCCCATGGTTCCAACTTTTTAAAAATTTCGTTTAAATTCGGTCAGTTGAGTACAAGTTGTAAGGTGGTTCAACTACATTTTCAAAAACTTTATAGAAACATGAAACTAATTGTATATTATATCAAGGACTGGCAGTCCTTGATCAAATATATCCATGATTTCCCATGGTTCCAACTTTTTAAAAATTTCGTTTAAATTCGGTCAGTTGAGTACAAGTTGTAAGGTGGTTCAACTACATTTTCAAAAACTTTATAGAAACATGAAACTAATTGTATATTATATCAAGGACTGGCAGTCCTTGTTCAAATATATCCATTATTTCCCATGGTTCCAACTTTTTAAAAATTTCGTTTAAATTCGGTCAGTTGAGTACAAGTTGTAAGGTGGTTCAACTACATTTTCAAAAACTTTATAGAAACATGAAACTAATTGTATATTATATCAAGGACTGGCAGTCCTTGTTCAAATATATCCATTATTTCCCATGGTTCCAACTTTTTAAAAATTTTGTTTAAATTCGGTCAGTTGAGTACAAGTTGTAAGGTGGTTCAACTACATTTTCAAAAACTTTATAGAAACATGAAACTAATTGTATATTATATCAAGGACTGGCAGTCCTTGTTCAAATATATCCATGATTTCCCATGGTTCCAACTTTTTAAAAATTTCGTTTAAATTCGGTCAGTTGAGTACAAGTTGTAAGGTGGTTCAACTACATTTTCAAAAACTTTATAGAAACATGAAACTAATTGTATATTATATCAAGGACTGGCAGTCCTTGTTCAAATATATCCATGATTTCCCATGGTTCCAACTTTTTAAAAATTTCGTTTAAATTCGGTCAGTTGAGTACAAGTTGTAATGTGGTTCAACTACATTTTCAAAAACTTTATAGAAACATGAAACTAATTGTATATTATATCAAGGACTGGCAGTCCTTGTTCAAATATATCCATTATTTCCCATGGTTCCAACTTTTTAAAAATTTCGTTTAAATTCGGTCAGTTGAGTACAAGTTGTAAGGAGGTTCAACTACATTTTCAAAAACTTTATAGAAACATGAAACTAATTGTATATTATATCAAGGACTGGCAGTCCTTGTTCAAATATATCCATTATTTCCCATGGTTCCAACTTTTTAAAAATTTCGTTTAAATTCGGTCAGTTGAGTACAAGTTGTAAGGTGGTTCAACTACATTTTCAAAAACTTTATAGAAACATGAAACTAATTGTATATTATATCAAGGACTGGCAGTCCTTGATCAAATATATCCATGATTTCCCATGGTTCCAACTTTTTAAAAATTTCGTTTAAATTCGGTCAGTTGAGTACAAGTTGTAAGGTGGTTCAACTACATTTTCAAAAACTTTATAGAAACATGAAACTAATTGTATATTATATCAAGGACTGGCAGTCCTTGTTCAAATATATCCATTATTTCCCATGGTTCCAACTTTTTAAAAATTTCGTTTAAATTCGGTCAGTTGAGTACAAGTTGTAAGGTGGTTCAACTACATTTTCAAAAACTTTATAGAAACATGAAACTAATTGTATATTATATCAAGGACTGGCAGTCCTTGTTCAAATATATCCATGATTTCCCATGGTTCCAACTTTTTAAAAATTTCGTTTAAATTCGGTCAGTTGAGTACAAGTTGTAAGGTGGTTCAACTACATTTTCAAAAACTTTATAGAAACATGAAACTAATTGTATATTATATCAAGGACTGGCAGTCCTTGTTCAAATATATCCATTATTTCCCATGGTTCCAACTTTTTAAAAATTTTGTTTAAATTCGGTCAGTTGAGTACAAGTTGTAAGGTGGTTCAACTACATTTTCAAAAACTTTATAGAAACATGAAACTAATTGTATATTATATCAAGGACTGGCAGTCCTTGTTCAAATATATCCATGATTTCCCATGGTTCCAACTTTTTAAAAATTTCGTTTAAATTCGGTCAGTTGAGTACAAGTTGTAAGGTGGTTCAACTACATTTTCAAAAACTTTATAGAAACATGAAACTAATTGTATATTATATCAAGGACTGGCAGTCCTTGTTCAAATATATCCATTATTTCCCATGGTTCCAACTTTTTAAAAATTTTGTTTAAATTCGGTCAGTTGAGTACAAGTTGTAAGGTGGTTCAACTACATTTTCAAAAACTTTATAGAAACATGAAACTAATTGTATATTATATCAAGGACTGGCAGTCCTTGTTCAAATATATCCATGATTTCCCATGGTTCCAACTTTTTAAAAATTTCGTTTAAATTCGGTCAGTTGAGTACAAGTTGTAAGGTGGTTCAACTACATTTTCAAAAACTTTATAGAAACATGAAACTAATTGTATATTATATCAAGGACTGGCAGTCCTTGTTCAAATATATCCATGATTTCCCATGGTTCCAACTTTTTAAAAATTTCGTTTAAATTCGGTCAGTTGAGTACAAGTTGTAATGTGGTTCAACTACATTTTCAAAAACTTTATAGAAACATGAAACTAATTGTATATTATATCAAGGACTGGCAGTCCTTGTTCAAATATATCCATTATTTCCCATGGTTCCAACTTTTTAAAAATTTCGTTTAAATTCGGTCAGTTGAGTACAAGTTGTAAGGAGGTTCAACTACATTTTCAAAAACTTTATAGAAACATGAAACTAATTGTATATTATATCAAGGACTGGCAGTCCTTGTTCAAATATATCCATTATTTCCCATGGTTCCAACTTTTTAAAAATTTCGTTTAAATTCGGTCAGTTGAGTACAAGTTGTAAGGTGGTTCAACTACATTTTCAAAAACTTTATAGAAACATGAAACTAATTGTATATTATATCAAGGACTGGCAGTCCTTGATCAAATATATCCATGATTTCCCATGGTTCCAACTTTTTAAAAATTTCGTTTAAATTCGGTCAGTTGAGTACAAGTTGTAAGGTGGTTCAACTACATTTTCAAAAACTTTATAGAAACATGAAACTAATTGTATATTATATCAAGGACTGGCAGTCCTTGTTCAAATATATCCATGATTTCCCATGGTTCCAACTTTTTAAAAATTTTGTTTAAATTCGGTCAGTTGAGTACAAGTTGTAAGGTGGTTCAACTACATTTTCAAAAACTTTATAGAAACATGAAACTAATTGTATATTATATCAAGGACTGGCAGTCCTTGTTCAAATATATCCATGATTTCCCATGGTTCCAACTTTTTAAAAATTTCGTTTGAATTCGGTCAGTTGAGTACAAGTTGTAAGGTGGTTCAACTACATTTTCAAAAACTTTATAGAAACATGAAACTAATTGTATATTATATCAAGGACTGGCAGTCCTTGTTCAAATATATCCATGATTTCCCATGGTTCCAACTTTTTAAAAATTTCGTTTGAATTCGGTCAGTTGAGTACAAGTTGTAAGGTGGTTCAACTACATTTTCAAAAACTTTATAGAAACATGAAACTAATTGTATATTATATCAAGGACTGGCAGTTCTTCATCAAATATATCCATGATTTCCCATGGTTCCAACTTTTTAAAAATTTCGTTTGAATTCGGTCAGTTGAGTACAATTTGTAAGGTGGTTCAACTACATTTTCAAAAACTTTATAGAAACATGAAACTAATTGTATATTATATCAAGGACTGGCAGTCCTTGTTCAAATATATCCATGATTTCCCATGGTTCCAACTTTTTAAAAATTTCGTTTGAATTCGGTCAGTTGAGTACAAGTTGTAAGGTGGTTCAACTACATTTTCAAAAACTTTATAGAAACATGAAACTAATTGTATATTATATCAAGGACTGGCAGTCCTTGTTCAAATATATCCATGATTTCCCATGGTTCCAACTTTTTAAAAATTTCGTTTGAATTCGGTCAGTTGAGTACAAGTTGTAAGGTGGTTCAACTACATTTTCAAAAACTTTATAGAAACATGAAACTAATTGTATATTATATCAAGGACTGGCAGTCCTTGTTCAAATATATCCATGATTTCCCATGGTTCCAACTTTTTAAAAATTTTGTTTAAATTCGGTCAGTTGAGTACAAGTTGTAAGGTGGTTCAACTACATTTTCAAAAACTTTATAGAAACATGAAACTAATTGTATATTATATCAAGGACTGGCAGTTCTTCATCAAATATATCCATGATTTCCCATGGTTCCAACTTTTTAAAAATTTCGTTTAAATTCGGTCAGTTGAGTACAAGTTGTAAGGTGGTTCAACTAAATTTTTAAAAACTTTACTGAAACTTTAAACTAATTGTATATTCTATGAAGAATTGGCAGTTCTTCATCAAATATATCCATGATTTCCCATGGTTCCAACTTTTTAAAAATTTCGTTTAAATTCGGTCATTAGAGTGCAAGTTTTCGGGTGGTTCAACTACATTTTCAAAAACTTTATAGAAACATGAAACTAATTGTATATTATATCAAGGACTGGCAGTTCTTCATCAAATATATCCATGATTTCCCATGGTTCCAACTTTTTAAAAATTTCGTTTAAATTCGGTCAGTTGAGTACAAGTTGTAAGGTGGTTCAACTAAATTTTTAAAAACTTTACTGAAACTTTAAACTAATTGTATATTCTATGAAGAATTGGCAGTTCTTCATCAAATATATCCATGATTTCCCATGGTTCCAACTTTTTAAAAATTTCGTTTAAATTCGGTCATTAGAGTGCAAGTTTTCGGGTGGTTCAACTAAATTTTCAAAAACTTTATAGAAACATGAAACTAATTGTATATTATATCAAGGACTGGCAGTCCTTGTTCAAATATATCCATGATTTCCCATGGTTCCAACTTTTTAAAAATTTTGTTTAAATTCGGTCAGTTGAGTACAAGTTGTAAGGTGGTTCAACTACATTTTCAAAAACTTTATAGAAACATGAAACTAATTGTATATTATATCAAGGACTGGCAGTTCTTCATCAAATATATCCATGATTTCCCATGGTTCCAACTTTTTAAAAATTTTGTTTAAATTCGGTCAGTTGAGTACAAGTTGTAAGGTGGTTCAACTACATTTTCAAAAACTTTATAGAAACATGAAACTAATTGTATATTATATCAAGGACTGGCAGTCCTTGTTCAAATATATCCATGATTTCCCATGGTTCCAACTTTTTAAAAATTTTGTTTAAATTCGGTCAGTTGAGTACAAGTTGTAAGGTGGTTCAACTACATTTTCAAAAACTTTATAGAAACATGAAACTAATTGTATATTATATCAAGGACTGGCAGTTCTTCATCAAATATATCCATGATTTCCCATGGTTCCAACTTTTTAAAAATTTTGTTTAAATTCGGTCAGTTGAGTACAAGTTGTAAGGTGGTTCAACTACATTTTCAAAAACTTTATAGAAACATGAAACTAATTGTATATTATATCAAGGACTGGCAGTCCTTGTTCAAATATATCCATGATTTCCCATGGTTCCAACTTTTTAAAAATTTTGTTTAAATTCGGTCAGTTGAGTACAAGTTGTAAGGTGGTTCAACTACATTTTCAAAAACTTTATAGAAACATGAAACTAATTGTATATTATATCAAGGACTGGCAGTCCTTGTTCAAATATATCCATGATTTCCCATGGTTCCAACTTTTTAAAAATTTCGTTTAAATTCGGTCAGTTGAGTACAAGTTGTAAGGTGGTTCAACTAAATTTTTAAAAACTTTATAGAAACTATAAACTTCCTTACAACTTGTACTCAACTGACCGAATTTAAACAAAATTTTTAAAAAGTTGGAAAAGTTAAAGATAAAAACGTTAAAAATATTATTAATAAAAAAAGTTAAAAAATATCGTCCAATCCTATTTTTATTTCTGTTATTTTGGTCATTTTTTCTATCTTATTAAGCAGGTATACAAACAAAAATAATGGCCTTTATAAAATTTTATTCTCATACTTTGTCCATATTTAATTTACTACCCTAAATAGACCCAAAATATATGTATTATTTGAATTATTCCTATAATAATTATTTTTAATAGCAACCACTCTATTATAATGGCCCTTTGGAAGGTGATTGAAAAATGGATTTTTTCCTCGTAATTTATCTTTTTCCTTAATTGGCACTGTCTTTGGGCCTTTGATTTTATGTTCTGACTTGTTAAGAGTCTGAAACCAATCTTTGACAAAAGTTTACCTAAACACTAAAATTTCTTTAATTTTTTATAAATTTGTGTTTATCACATGCATATTTTATGAAAATTTGACCGATTTTTGTCCTGTTATTTGTTTATTTCTTCATTATAAAGCAATAAAAAATCTTTCACATGCACTATTAATAAGGGCATGGCCAAAAACCATTAAAGACTAAATGATTAAAGAAAATCATTTAATGTTTAATTACCTATAAAGGGCATGAAAACAACCCCTTTGAGAGAAAAGGGCAACCTTTTATCCCTGACAAGTTTTTAAATTCCCAAAAATTAAGCGAGAATAGTCTCAAATAAATCCCTAGACCGTTATTCCGTCCTCTTGAAATAAAGCTATGAAAATTTTCATTTTTCCTTCATGTTTTTTCGTATTTTTTCACTAATTGAACCTTCTATTGAATGCCCCTTCTATTGGAATCATCCCTCAAGGGCGATTAAAAAACTAATTTCGAGTTAGTCCAACACCGATTTCTAAATCAAATTTAACAATAACAAAAATTTCAAAATTAAAAAGCATATGAAATAAACATGTCAAATATTAAAGACCGCCTTTTTTGAATTTCTTTTTCACGTGAATATTAAATTAATTTTATATTTAAATAACGAGAAATTATTTTATTTATTCATTTTAATTAAAATCTGCGATAAAAAATAAATTAAGGCAATGGTTAAATGCTTACCCAAGTTTTAATTTAATCCTTAACAAGGCTGGCCATAGATGGACAACCCGAATCCCAGTCTAAAAATATAATAAAAATATATCCAGTAAGGGAAGGCTAAAAGTTTAGCTCTAAGCAGGAATAAATCCTGAGACCTTCGACAGCACGGGTGCTTTCGGCTCCCCACTCCCATCTACCAAGAGACCTATCGGGGTTAAACTTCCCTTATAATAGATACTAAACCTCATCTAATCATTCTCCCCCATACAATCTATTATTTTTATTATGGAACTGAATAAAATTTAAACTTAATTTTAACATAAAATTTAGACAAAAAAATGCCTCCAATCACAAATTTTATTTTACCTATAATCCTTCTCTTATTTGTTGTTATTGAAATTGAAACAACACCGATTGCATTAAAGCCTATCAGAATCAATTCTGAATCAAATTTGTTTCAATATCACAAGCATTTTTCGGCGCCTCCAACTGTTTCATTTTTAAAGTTAAAAAAAGCAATGTTGAAACAGGCAAAAATAAGTAACAAAAACAGAAGAATTATTTTGGCATCGAATGCACCTCCCTTCCATTTGGAAGAGGTTAGAAAAGATTATCCAGTGAAGCAAAGACTTCAAAAAAGCCAGTTTAATATTAAAAATGTTAAATCAGAAGGAGATATGGTTAGAATGAAGGAAGGATTAATTAGCAGTATTGGGAAAGAGTCGATTATTCAGAACCAGTCTGCCAGGAAATGGATAATTAAACAAGTAGGGTTCTTTAATTTAATTAAAAATCTGAAGTATTCTGAGAAAACAATATTCGTCAAGCTCTCCTAAATTTCCGAGGCTATCTCCTAGAGGACATTGATACATGTTTTTAAGACTGATTATAACGGACCCAAAGTGAGTCATTAGATCATTAACTAGAGAGAGATCGGGCATAGACCGACGGAAAAATTAGATCAAAAATCAGATAGTGAGGCAGATTGATGGCAGATCTTTATATTGAGGGGTTATTATACGAGATTGACCAAATCAAATTATTAAGGCTTCTGGAGGGCTTGTTTCAGCAGTCGAGCCAGTGATGGAAAACAGCAAGGAGAACATTTGGGTTTTTCACGTTACAGGTAAATTTTTATTTTTAGAATATAAAATAAAATCCTATTTAGCTAGCAATTCAAGTCTTCCCCCAGAGGATGACCCAAAACTTAAAGCCATTGAAAAACACAAATCAAAATCAAATTTTGGGTTGAGATCGGTATAATTTTCTTTGATAAATATTAAGCAAAGAAAATTATTTATTAAGGTCTTAATTGATGATCAAACTTATCATTATTATTATGAGGATATAAGCAATTGTATTCTATGGCCAGCATTGCACAATATTCAGGAGAATATTACAGTTCATGACAATGAACGAGTGTTTAATGAGGCCATAAATGGTGGGTAAAACACTGATATTTCAAGCTATGATGGACCCCGATCTATTGACCACCGAAGGTCCTAGGGAGTTCAAGGCCTAGGGAGTTCAGGTGTTTTTCTCGAGCTTAGGGCCGATTGGCGGGAGAGCCTATACCTTCCATCATTCCTTCTATAATGCGGTATCTTGCAAAAATCATTCAGGGCCCATGCTTATTTGGCTTGAATCAAGAATATTTTTGTTAATTTTTACAGCCTATAAAAACGTAAATAAACAATTTGCCCAAACAATTTTTGACTTGGAAAGAACAGAAAATGATTTTATTTGGATTCAAGATTATCATTTGATGTTTGTTGGATTTTATCTGAGACAAATGGAGAACGAAAAAAATTTTAAAAAGAAAAAACCGATGGAACTTGGATTCTTTTTACACACTCCTTTTGAATTGGCAAAAGAGTTTACTGAAAAATTTAATGAATTTGGGGTTCAAATAATTAATGGAATCTTGAATTTTGACAAAGTTGGGTTCCAAACAAATAAAGATAGACAGAAATTTATAAATTTGGCAGTTAAATTGTTCAATTTGAATGAGGAACACAAACCAAAAAATATTATTAATTTAAAAAATAATTATATTACCCCTGTGAATGGACGTAATTTGGGGGTTTACCCGGCTACCATAAATGTCAACGAATTTATTAAAATTGCCGAAATGGAATCAACTTTGATAGAAGCTAGAAAGTTTAGAGAAAATGTAATTAAGTTTTAAAAATAAAGGCGATGTAAGATTAAGAAATAATATAGAATTAAGAATAGGATCTATTATTCTCGATTTAAGGCTTTGGCTCTAAAATAAACGGGGTATGGATTCAGGCGGCTTATATAATTCTATTGAATTTTAATGATTTGCAGGATTTTCTATTTCCTCGGAAACATAAGTATCCTAATACATAGATGGCACCCTTATAGAAGCCCACCCCTTATAGAAAGCCCACCCCCCCCTACCAATTATAGAAGTCCATGCTCTTTTAGACAAAGTTCTATAGTTCTATTAGGATACTAAATATTTACATTAATCTATCCTCTAGAAATAATTTTATTTTTAATAAAAATGATTCCTCCCCTTAGATAATGGCAAACACTCTGGAAGGCGGCAAACTTTTCTTCAGTGTTGAACGTTTTGATTACACTAAAGGAATCTATGAAAAATTGGAAGGTTTCAAGAAGTATCTTGAAAGATACCCCGACCGTATCGGCAGAGATGTGTTTTATCAAATAGCTCCCTATAATCGTCGAAATATTGAAAACTACAAGAATTATCAAGTAGAAGATTTAGAAACTTAGTGTTAAACATACATATGTCCAAGAGAAAAATTTTTTTATGAAGGGGGGTTGGAGACTACCGGTCATTTATCTGAAATAGCAAGGGAGATACGAGCCAGGGGAGAGCGCATTGAGTTTTGATCTGATTGAGTTTGCACTTTTTATTCACGTGAAAAGCTATCCTCCCTTCATGCTTTAACTTGCTCAATCTTTAATCTATTAAATTACCATGTGTATGTACTTTTTTCACGCGCAAAGTGCTTGTGGAAATAAACGAGCAAAGACCGAAAAGTGCAATTGACAAGGACTTAAAAAATTCTTTAAATAAAAATATTTAAATTAAATTCTATTGTAGAACAACTCTCTAAAAATCAAAGAAAGAATCAAAGTAGAATTTGGAGAAGGATCTACTAAAAGAAATGATAATATAAAAATACTCGAAGGATATGAACCCTTTATTATCGAATTAGAAGGGGTTCCACGTGAAAAACTGGTTACTAGATATTTGGCTATGGATGTTGGTGTAGTTACACCTGTAATGGATGGAATGAATCTGGTAGCAAAAGAAATGATGGCCGCTAATCCGAGAGCCCCTCTTGTTCTTTCGAAAGGTGCCGGCACTCATCATCAACTTAAAGAGAATGGATTGAGTGGAAACTATTTTTTGGTTGAAGATATTAAAAATTCTGAACATTTTGCCAATGTTTTGCATGATTCTACAGTATTGTCTGAAGAAAGGCAAAAAATACGGGGAGAAAAACTTAGAGAATACCTCAAAAAACACAGTGTTGATAAGTAAGTCCTTTATATTGTAGATAAGAGTTCTGGCAATTAGTAGATTAGAGATCAGACAATGGGTAGATAAGAGATCTGGCAATTAGTAGATTAGAGATCAGACAATAGGTAGATAAGAGTTCTGGCAATTAGTAGATTAGAGATCAGACAATAGGTAGATAAGAGTTCTGGCAATTAGTAGATTAGAGATCAGACAATAGATAGATAGGAGTTCTGGCAATTTGTAGATTAGAGATCAGACAATGGGTAGATCATTGATCCTTTTTTAAGATAATTCTACTATTAAATATCCCATCCCATGGATTTTCCAAGGAATGAACAATCTAAATCGGTATCAGAAAATCGGGATTGAAATAAGGACCTTAACCGATTTTAAAATCGAAATTAATGCTATTATAAATTTATTTACTTTATTTACAGATGGAGTGAAGAGTTTTTGGATGAATGAACAATCTTGGAAGCAGCTATTGAAGATATATTTTTTGTGTTTTTCATTAACTTTTTAGGGTTAGAATGGCATTTATTAGATCTATCTAGTTGTACATATGCTTTTTTGTTAGGGTATTTAAGTTTGAGCTTGTAATATTTTTTTAATTAATATTTTATTAAAAATATATATATAAAGAATAGAAATTTAATCTCTCTTCTAAGACCAAGTTTCGCCTTCAAATTGATATTAAAATAAGTTTTGTTAATAACACTTACAGTTCTGTATATCAGAGCTGGGCGAAATCTAAAAATAAAAAGCGAAATACGAAACTTTTTTCAAAAAAATAAAAACGAAATGCGAAACTTTTCACGCTAAAAAATGCGAAAAAGCGAAACGCGCAATGCGAAATAAGCCAGCCCTGGTGTATATCCATTTAAAAATAGGCATCTTACACAAAATTATTTTATTCGAAATATTTAATTACACAATTTAACGATTTATTTATAAGTTGTTTCTATGCTGACACACCATTTATAGCTTAATGTTTGGGCTTTTCAATGATTAAATCAAGTTATGTACATACTGCATAAATTTCCGTATTATTCATTTCAGTGAAGTTCAATAATGGAACCTGGCTTATAGCCATGAAAGAGACTTGTTTGGGCTACAAAATGAGTGGAAAATCAACAAAAAAATATTAATAATATAAAAAGTTACGATGAAATGAAAAGTGCCCGCTTAATTTTTTTGTCACCCTATAAACAAAATTCTATTTTGCATTTATTTTTTATTTATTAATTTAAAATTCAATATATTTTTTGCCGCCTTTTAAAAAATATTTTTTGCAAGGGCTTCCTCGCCCTCTACATGCTTTCCCTCTATATGCTTGCCCTCTACATGCTTGTAGAGGGCCTCTACATGCTCGTGAGGTGAAATTAAAAAATAAATTCACGTGTAAATCCTTTAAAAATGCTTAATGTTTATCCACTAATTTTAATAATAAATAAAAAAGAGGGAAAGGTTTTTCACATGTTAATAATTAATAAAAATAAAAATAGGGAATCAAACATTAAACTTGATCAAATGCCAAAAAACTTTAAAAATAAATATATTAATCAAGAAATTTCTTTTAAAGATTTTTTTAAAAAATATTTTTTATTTGAAATGTTTAAGTTAAATTTTTTTTTATTTTTTCCTATTTCCCGAAAGCAATTTTAATTAATAAAAATTTAATAAAAAAATTTTTTGCAAACTTTTTTTATTAATTATTCATAAAAAGACGATGCTTACAAAGAAAAAGCTTATAAGAATTTAAATTTAAAAATAAAGTAAAATATCTTTTTAAATTGCAAGAAAAATCAGAGGGCGTTAAACACAATGTGCGCAATTTCAAAGTAAAATCGCCAAAATGTAAAGCATATTTTTACTTATAATTCCTAAGGCTGTGCTGTAGGCGGCGTGGTGTAATGGCTAACACATCAGTCCGGTCTACTGAAGATGCTGGTTTGCACCCAGCCGCGGATTAACCTTTTGCACTAGCTAAAGGAGAGAAATAGCTATGCCCAGCTGCTTTACTGAATTAATTAAACAAAACCGTATGGGCCAGTAGCTAGAAATTTGAAAAATAAATTGAATAGCCCTCCGGAAATTTAAAAATTAAATTTTAAATTAAATTTCCATTTATTTTAATTAAATTTTTTAAATAAAAAATTTTTTTTATTTTCCAATCAATTATTCAGACAAAAAAAAATTTTACATTTTGCTTGACAATAAAAAAATATTTACAATGGAAGTGGAGGAAGGGGGGATGTGGAGTGAGAGGGAGAGGTGGAGTAAGAGGGAGAGGGGTTAAGGAGGGGGAAGGAAGAGGGAAGGAAGGAGGAGGGAGTGAAAAATATTTTTTAAAAATCGAAGAGGCACTCTGAATTTTTTAAAAAATTAAAAAAAAATTTTTATTATTTAATATTTGCTTTAAAAATATTTAAATTTTCTTGCAAAACTTTTTGACCTTTTAATTAAAAATCATATTAATTATATATATCAGACCTCACTAAGAAATTTTTCCATAATTAGATAATACTCAGCTAAGTATGTATTATTTTTAAAAGTTAAGCACCCGATGGGGGAGTTGTTTTTCGGTCGGAGCTTGGAGTAGAACTTGAAAAATAAATATCACAGCCGCAAGAAATTTAAAAATTAAAAATTAATTTTTAATTTCCATTTATTTTAATTGATTTTTAAATTTAATTTTTAATTGTCAATCAATTATTTTGTAAATATATACACAAAAAATTAAAAATTTTAAAGACAATAGAATATATTTAATAAGGAAGTAGCAGGGAGGAAGAGAGAGGCTTCCGCCCATTCGCAAACCTCCCCCTCCCACTCCCTCCGATAAATTTCCGCCCATCCTCACAAACTTTCTCACTCCCGTCCACCTCCTCTCATCTTCCTCCTCCCCCCTCCCACTCCCTTCGAGAAGCTTCCGCCCATCCTCACAAACTCTCTCACTCCCGTCCACCTCCTCTCATCTTCCTCCTCCCCCCTCCCACTCCCTTCGAGAAGCTTCCGCCCATCCTCACAAACTCTCTCACTCCCGTCCACCTCCTCTCATCTCCCTCCCTCCCCCTCCACCTCCCTCCGAGAAGTTTCCGCCCATCCTCACAAACTCTCTCACTCCCGTCCACCTCCTCTCATCTCCCTCCTTCCCCCTCCCTCCGAATTTCCGTCCATCCTCACAAACTCTCTCACTCCCGTCCAACTCCTCTCATCTCCTCCCCTCCCCTCCCACTCCCTCCGAGAAGCTTCCGCCCATCCGCAAACTCTCTCACTCCCGTTCACCTCCTTCCCCTTCCCCTCCCACTCCCTTCGAGAAGCTTCCGCCCATCCTCAAAAACTCTCTCACTCCCGTCCACCTCCTCTCATCTCCTCCCGTCCCCTCCCACTCCCTCCGAGAAGTTTCCGCCCATCCTCACAAACTCTCTCACTCCCGTCCACCTCCTCTCATCTCCCTCCCCTTCCCCTCCCACTCCCTTTGAGAAGCTTCCGCCCATCCTCACAAACTCTCTCACTCCCGTCCATCTCCTCTCATCTCCCTCCTCCTCCCCTCCTACTCCCTTCGAGAAGCTTCCGCCCATCCTCACAAACTCTCTCACTCCCGTTCACCTCCTTTCATCTCCTCCTCCCCCCTCCCACTCCCTTCGAGAAGCTTCCGCCCATCCTCACAAACTCTCTCACTCCCGTCCACCTCCTCTCATCTCCCCCTCCCCCCTCCCACTCCCTTCGAGAAGCTTCCGCCCATCCTCACAAACTCTCTCACTCCCGTCCACCTCCTCTCATCTCCCTCCCTCCCCCTCCACCTCCCTTCGAGAAGCTTCCGCCCATCCTCACAAACTCTCTCACTCCCGTCCACCTCCTCTCATCTCCCTTCCTCCCCCTCCTACTCACTTTTCATAGTTCATATAAAGGAAATAGCTAAGCATTTCTAAGCATTATTCTTCAAATATCTTCTTTATTAAAAATTAAATAAATTTTTTTAATTAAATAATTCTCAAATTAAAGTTTTTTTCTCAATTAAAAATTAGCTTTTAAAATTTAGAAAAAGCTAAAAATTAAAATTTTATTTTCAGTTAAATGAAATTTTCCAATCATCTTCCCCCCAAAATTTTAATTCTTTTGTTTTTAATTTTTCCTTTTGTAATTGGAGGAAAAGAACGAGGAAGCCCTCGTTCTGTTCTCGGTGAGTTAATCTTTAAGAGAAAATTTTTTGGCTAGCTACCCTAATATTTTTTATTTACACATTCGGAAGCTAAAAGAGAAGCCCTTTGATTGAAAAGATTTCAGCTTATAATGAGTGTATCTTAAATAAGGGTATCACTTAGAGGGTGTATGGAAGTAGAAGGGAGGAAGAGAGAGCACAGTGACCAGCTAAATTAAAAACAATCCTTTAACAGACATTTTTTTACAAATTTTTAACAGAAAGGAAAGCCTTAGCTACCAAATATGTAAGAATCATTTTGGCATCAAACGCGCCACCCTTCCATTTGGAAAAGTTAGAAAAGGATTATCCAATACAAAAGACTCAGAAAGGTCAGGATGACCACATTTCGACAGGGCTATTAAATCATGGCTCTCATTCGAATCGAAAGCGACAACGCCAATCAGAACCTGATGAAAATATTAAAAAACCAAAAGCTTCTGTTGATAATGAACAATGGATAATTAAATCTGTATGTTTAAATTGGGGGGTTTATTTCGAATTAATTCTTTAATTAAAAAAAGGCTTCTGGTGGATTGGTTACGGCAGTTGAACCAGTAATAAAAGCAAATAAAGAAAATGTTTGGGTCTTCCATGTGACACGTAAATATTTACTTAAAAATTATAAAATTCCAAGTAAAAATATGGGTAATAGTTTGGTTCCGACACTATTTTTTCCTGATTTCATTTGCAGCATCATTTCTCTTTTTCATTTATTACTTGAATCAACAAAGTTATGAACATTTGTTTTAATCACTTGAAGAGTCGGAAGTTTTTCCAATGAGGATTAGGTTTCCAGAATCACCGAAACCAATTTTGGTATCATTTGCCTAGCTTAAATAAACATGAAAGTGGGGTGGGAGGAGTTAAACCAAACTATTACTGCAACAATACATAATTAGCTTCCATTAACTGATGGAGGATTTTGATATATCGTTTTGAATTACTATTACTAAAATAGATAATTAAAAAATACTTAGAAAAAGTTGGTGATACTTTGGCATATTTAATATTATAATTTAATTATTTAGCTAGTGATCCTGAATACATATCTACTCCAGAAAAAGACCCAAAATTTATGTCTATTGAAGCGTACAAGAATTCAGAAAAATCAACCTTTGGGTTATCTCCGGTAATTTAAAAAAAATTACAGTATTCTTAAAATAATTTCCGAAATATTTAATGAATTTTTTATGAAATCCTGCGAAAAAATTCAATGTTAAAATAAAATTATAATTCTAAAGGTTCTGATTGATATTGAGAATTTTGATAAATTCTACAAAGGAATGAGCAATAACATTTTATGGCCAGCATTTCACAATATACTTCATAAAATTGTTGTTAACATTAAAGATTATAATACAAATCTTGAAGGTATGTAAGGATCATTTGAAAGGATTAAAAATAGTTAAAGATTTGACTAAGGCAAATGGTAGGGGGTGGCTAACACATACAGAGCGAAGGAGTTTAGCAAAAGTTTAGAAACAGGGCAGGATTCGAACCTGCAACCTCCTTGCAGTTATTGCTAGGCGCTTTCGCTCACCGCTTATAGGTTACAGATATAGCTGATAGCTCACTGAGTAGCTCACTTATAGCTTACTTATACTTATACTCACTTATAGCTCACTCACTCACTTATATCTCACTCACTCACTTATAGCTCACTGAGCTACCGGAGCATCGACTAATGCTTTCTCTTTTATTATTTTAGATCGTTTAACCCCCGTTTAACCCCGTTTTAAATGCTGCTAGGTGAATCATCCTTACAAGAGTGATAAATCTCAGGTCTACTTCTAGCTCCGGATTAGCCTATTGTTCTAATACGTTTATAAAAACGGATAAAATTGCTATATTTTTTAGAGTATAGAAAAGTGAATAAACAATTTGCGAAAACAATTCTTGAAACGAAGCCAACAGAAAATGATTTTATCTGGATTCAAGATTATCATTTATTGTTTGTTGGGGAGTATTTAAGAGAAATTGAAGTTGAGAATGCTAAAAAATCTCTGGAGCGAACTAAGAAGCATTTGATTAATGATAAGAAAGCTTTGGTGAATGCTAAGGAACCTTTGAAATTGGGATTCTTTTTGCATACACCTTTTGAATTAACTAAAGATTTTGTTTTAAACTTCAAAAATTTTGAAGGGGAATTCGAAAGTTTGACTAAAGAAATCATAAAAGGAATGCTACGTTTCGATAAAGTTGGGTTCCAAACAAAAAAGGATCGCGATATTTTTGTCTACTGGGCAGAGGTTATTGAAAAAATTTTAGATAGTGATTAAGTTTTTTTTATTTTTAGTATTTTTATATGGAAAATGTACAAAAAACTGTACAAAAAACAGAGGAAAATACAATTATTAATTTAAAAATTGAAAATATTACACCGAAAAATGGATGTAATTTGGGTGTTTACCCAGCTACAATTAAAATTGATGATTTTACTAGTATTGCCGAAAATGATGAAATTATTAAGGAAGCTAAAAAATTGCATGACGGAGTAAATATCATTTAAAATAATTAATAAAAATTTTGTTCACCTTCAACAATATCCTAGAAATATTTTAAGAGATCCATGGAAAATCTATTTGAAATCCATGAAAAACGGAGGAAACCTCCGTAGGATAAATCGAGTGAGCTCCCGCTCCCCGCTGAGACATCATGTTATTCGTATTCTCTCCTTCTCTTTGCCTCACGTAAATTATTGAGAAGGGGATTAGTTAAGAGGTGTTTCAATCACTTATTTCTTCTTCATCCATTTGAATAGCCTGATGCCAGATCAAGCAGTCTTGTTTTCCTTTAAACCTCGTTGATTTATAGAACTAACTTGTAACTTTCTAAAAATATTACAGAAAATGGCAAACACTTTGGGAGGAGGCAAACTTTTCTTTGGCGTTGAACGTTTTGATTATACCAAAGGAATAAAGGAAAAACTTTTTGCCTTTGAAAAATACCTCGACAAACATCCTGATCGGATTGGAAGAGATGTGTTTTATCAAATAGCACAAAACAATCGAAGTGGAATTGGATCTTTTAAAGAATATCAGGTGAGCTTTTTTCCTACAAAAAATCGCTTTAACCCTTAATCAAAATTCGAGATCTCTCCTTTCGAACTCGATAGATAAAATTTTTGGACAGAAGATCAAAAATAATAAACATTTAACAATAATGCTTAACTTAATTCACACGGCTGGGCAATATCATCCAATATACCTAAACCTGGTATTAAAATGAAGAGTAGATTCAGATCTTTATGTTGGTTAATAAGAAAAAAGAATATTTGTTAAAATAACACCTCATAAAATTTAACCGAAAAAAAGCGACACTAATTATGACCCGACCTAATAGCTGAGGGCTACAACACTTAAACCACTATCTATTGTCAGATAGAAAAAGGATCCTTAGTGTTAATGTTAATAACAGATTTTAAACCGGAAGATGCAAGTTGAGGGAGCGGCATCCTTTAATGACCCACCTTAGCCTTTACATCGAAATACAAACAGAATTTTGTTTAAAATCATTTTAAAAATTCAATTAAATTTTTTCAAAAATAGGATGAAATCAAAGAAATACCTGATAAAATCAACAAAAAATTTCAAAAAATAATGGAAGATAAATACGGAAAAGAAACAGATTATAAAGCAATAATTTTTGAAACTGCGGGAGTAAAACGAGAAGAGTTAATTAAACGCTATTTGGCTATGGATATTGGTGTGGTTACACCTGCAATGGATGGAATGAACTTGGTTCGAGAGGATTTTTTTAATTAAAAATTATTTTTCTAAATATTAGGTAGCCAAAGAAATGATTGTTTGCAATCCAAATGCTTCCCTAATTCTTTCCGAAGGAGCTGGGACACATCACCAATTTTTAGAAAATAAATTGGCAGACAATTACCATTTGGTATGTTGATTATATCATAATAACTAGAAGTAAAGCAGCTGGGCTATAGCTACATATTTCTCTCCTTTAGCTAGAGCAAAAGGTTATTCGGCGGCTGAGAGCGAACCAGCATCTTCAGTAGACCGGACTGATGTGTTAGCCATTACACCACGCCGCCTACTGCTCAGCCTTAGGAAATTAAATAGCTATATGCTTTACATAAACACAGGATTTGAGGACAGGACCATTTTTACTTTACTATTGTCCGACTCGCTATATGTATAAATTTAATTTAAATTTAAATAGGTTCAAGATATAACTAAGGTTGAAGCATTCGCTCAAGTAATGCATGAAGCTGTTACTCAACCAAAAAAAGTTGCTGAACTTAGCGAATACCTCAAAAAGAACGGCGTTGAAAAGTAAGTTAATTAACTAGGGATAAATGAGAAAAATTTAAAATTTTTTAAATTTAAAGATGGAGCAATGAATTTTTGTATGGGAAAAAGTAAAGAAAAATTCTTATTAAAAATTAAAAATTATGATGGAAATATTCAAATTTCATTAAAAAAAAATTTTTTATTTTTAAAGTAAACTGCTATTTATTTTTATTTATATGGGTCGGATTTTTAGGTTACAATCTATTTTTACTAAAAAAAGTTAAATTGATATAAGCTCAGCTCCATTGTTATTCTAATTCTTATGTTTACAAAGACTTGATATCGCCTATTGAGAACAATTTTGGGGGGTTATAGAACCAATTATAGATTGTAACCTGTTTATGATGTTCTTGTGTTTTTATTGCGTTTTGTAACTTTTTTCGGAAATCTTTCGTAAAAAAACGATTTTTATTTTAAATTATTATCAATTTTATTAAAAAAACTTTAATTTTCAAAAATTTTATCAATTTTTCTTATAAACTAGAAAAAACTTTTTATTATTGTAAAAATATCTATTCAAAAATTAGAGATTTTTCTGTCGTAAGACTATCTTTTGAAATGCCAATATCCAGTCGATTGAACCTCTAATAGTTTATAACTTTCAACAGATTCACCATTTAAGTTCAACAATTAATAAAATATCGGTGGAATATCGGAGTTTACGGAGATATTGTTCAATGCTGGAGATATCGTTCAAATTATATTAAAATGAGTATTTGTTGGGATAAAAAATTTCAATTTTAAAATCCCAGTTCTTAAGGGACAAGATCTCAAATTTAAAAAATGACACCTTGCATTAATGGTTTGAAGGATAACTGAAAAATAAAATTCATAAATTAATGAATTAATTAAATTCGAACTTATAAAGTTTCGAATTTATAGTTACTAAAGAATATATGTATATACATAGATCAAATTTAAATTTTATTATAGCTCATTGTCTAGGCAAAAAATATATTAAACTTATTAAACTTCAATAAATTTTTTTCTTTTTTAGAAAATAATTTTTTGCAAGGGTTACCTGCCCTCTACTTATTTGCTTGAGCGGTAAAATTAAGGTTGGGAAGTGAAAAAGATTCACGTGAAAATCTATTAAAAAATGCTTAATGTTTATCCACCAATTTTTTACTAATAAACAAAAAATTGGGAAAGCATTTTCACATGTTAATAATTAATAAGAATAAAAATAGTGAATCAAAAACGAAGCTTGATCAAATGCCAAAAAAGTTTAAAAATAATCAAATAGTTTTTTTAATTATTAATTTTCTATCGTTTAAACAGAATTTATTTTAATTAAGTTAACTCTTATTTATTTTAAAATATTTTTTTATAAATTGTTAAATTAAAAAAATTTTTTTTAATATTTTATTTTATTTACCGGAAGTAGTTTGATTAATAAAAATAATTAGTAAAAATTTTGCAAATTTTTATGAAAATAAATTTTGCAAGAAATAAATTTATAAAAAATAAATTATTTTTAATAATTTATTATTATTTTTTTATTAATTATATTTATAAAAATAGCTTTGCTATATCAGTCATCCCTCTGGGTAACTGTCAGTGAAGAATGGAACTGAAAGATGGAACCTAATGAAACCGCCAGGTCTTGGAGTAGAGTTACCTCTACATGTTATTTACTATCCTTATTAGGCTTGCCAAAATGGACCGATACGGACCAAAAGATCTAGTCGGGCCTAGATGTTTGGCCCGAAAATGACTCGTCCGGCCCTACTCGATGCCTCGACCATTGGCCTGACTCGAAAATGGCAAATCTAATCCTCATACCGCATTATGTCTCAATACTGCAATAGTATTATATAAAAATATTTTGACATCTAAACTCTTGGAATTATAGATAAAATTTAAAACTTTGGGGTGTGTTTTTAATTAATTAACACAATCTATATTACTCAATTATAAAATTTTTAATTATTAATCAATTTAATTAATTAAAATTTTATTTTTGCGTTTTTAAATTTGCGCACAATTAATTTACAACAATGGTTGAATACAAAATCAACTTCCTATTTGTCCTTACCTAAGGGACTTCCGGCGTCTTCCGGCCTCATCTCTCTCACCATCACTACTCTCACTCCCACCCTCCCTTCCCTTCCCTTCTCCTTCCCTTCCCATCCCCTTTTCCCCTTCCCATCACTACTCTCACTCCCTCCCTCCCTCCTCCTCCACCCAAATTCCCCCACACCTCCCACATAGCTCCCTATTCCACAACCCTCTTTCTATCCTCCCTCCTACTCCTTATTTGTAGGTAATATAAAATAAATTATTGAGCTATTTTAAGCATTATTTTAATTAAATTTATATTTTATTAAAAATGAATAAATTTTTTAAATTAAATAATTGTCAAATTAAAGTTTTTCTTCAATTAAAAAATCCTTTAAAATAAGCTAAAAATTAAAATTATATTTGAAGTTAGATTAAAACTTTTAATCCCCTTCCTCAATAATTAGGAGTGTAGATTTGGGAGAGTGCAGTTAAGGAAGAGGCATTTTTTAAATAAAGATCTCTCATTTTATTATCACATGCTGCGCAAGAGAATGTCCGATGTTTAAGCTCTTAACACTCTTTCGGCAAATAATAAAGGATGGATCTGTAAAAAATTTTATAAACAAATTTAGGGGAAAATTTTTAAAGGAAAATATTGAATTTCATTTTTTAGTGTATCGGAAATCCAATTTGCAGCTTTTAAGAAGTTCCTGTCCATGATTCCGATACAGGAACTTACAGATAGCAGAATGGCCGGAATTCAGCATTACGACCCCTTTGGCATGTGCTTTATTCTATCTAAATTTCCACATCTATGTATGTGTAAATTTGTTCTTAATTTTGTCCAAACAAATCTCAGAAAGCAATAATTTTTATCTTCTTTTTTTATCCTCTCATGAGCATATCCTGTAATCTTTTTGCATTTTTAAACAAAAATATGGAAAAAATTATTTTTAATAAATTATTTTTAATTATAACTTTTCTAAGTGTAGGATCTTGTAGGATTAGTAGCTACCGCATAATTGCTTTCACGGAATTTGGAGTCCGTAAAGTTTGGAGTACCCCCGATCACTCCAGCTCAGCAATTTATTTCCGTCTCAACTATTAACTTCCGTATTAGCATGGCTTCCGTTTTAATTATTGTATAATTCTAAATCCTTATCCTGATTTTACAAATAAAAGTCGATAAAATTGAAAAAAAATTCCCCCTGCCATTAAACCCTGCCATTCTCCATTCTCCCCCTGCCATTCTCACTATCCTCCTTATAATACATAGTAGTCGATTTTAGACAAGGAGGAGGCCCTTCCCCCATTTCAATTTTTTATTTTTAAATTTTTATAAAATATTTATTAAATAAAATTTATTATTCTGAACTTTTAAAAATTCATTCAAAATTGTTTATGAAGCGTAAACTTTAAATATTTAAATTATTCAAAAAATGCCTTCTTTGAAGAATCCTCCTTATTTACTTTAGGTTCTAATATTTTTTAATGTTATTTGCATAACAGAAACAATGTATTCTGATTATACAAATGAAGCAAGCACTTCACGTAACAAATTTTTAAAGCTATAATCATTCATTAAAATGATAAGCTTAAATAGGATCCTTAAATTATAAATGGATACATCGTTGGATACATCTTTTTCTCAGTAGGAACATCCGTACCAAGAAAAGGATGTTCATGATTTAGACCACTCCTTGGATACGGGCTACAACAAGGCTTTTATTAATTCTTTGGACCTCCCTCGATAGGCTATCAAAGCTTTTATCCTACATAATTCTTGACTATATTCTGAGATGGGTGGCATTTATTCTGGAATGGAAGGACTTTCAGCCACTTACCCAGAAAAATTTTTTCCTAAACTTGTGTTAGGATAGTTTTGTATTGGCACAGTGTTTGACTTATATTCAAAAATAGTTTTTAATTAAAAATAGTTACGAAGACTATAATGAATTTTCAGGATCTGGATATTACCCAGGAGAAGAATACGAGTATGATGAAGGAGAGGGATACGAGGGTGATGAAGGAGAGGAATACCAGTGTGGTGAAGGAGATGAATACCAGCGTGGTGAAGGAGATGAAGGAGAGGAATACCAGCATCAAGAAATTTCAGTAAAAAGGAGGATAATTTTGGCATCAAATGCCCCTCCATTTCATTTAGAAGAGTATAAGCCTACTCTCTATAAAAAGGAAAAGCAGAAAAAGAAACCCTTTTTTAGCAGAATTTTTAGGGGTTGCAAGAATGTAGATATTAAAACCCCTGAAGAGCCAATTAAACAAGGATGGCATATTGAGCAGGTATTTTATTATAGATAAGGATTCTATAAATTTAGAAAAAGACTTAAAAACGAGACAAATTTTCACGTAAAAATTTTAATAAAACTTTTATTTAATTGACAGAATATGCTCAAATAATTACTTTCTCTCTCTCAAATAGTTGCCCCTCTCAGATTAAATTAAGGCTGGTTCAACTAACAGTATTTAAAATGCTTAAGCGGGGGATCTATAAGGAGAGCCATACTGAACTTTCAAATTTCAAAACTCGAATAAATCTCTCACTCGAGAATAAATCCTTCCCTCGATAATTACCCATGATAATTATTTGAACATATGAATGATTTTATAATAATTTAATATTTAATTTAAATCAAAATAAGGCTTCTGGAGGTCTTGTTTCAGCTGTTATGCCAGTAATGGAATCTGACAAAAAAAATGTTTGGGTCTTTCATGTTACACGTAATTAAGTATTTTTTAACATGTTAACTCAGGCTGAACTCTATAAGACAATAAAATACTTCAAATTGAAATAAGTTCTTTAAAAATTTGATTGGTCAATGAGGGATAGTGTTGTGCCGGAAGTTCCTGTTCTTTTGCCGGGATTTTTTAGTTCCGGTTCCGGTACTTTTTAACCCCGGTTCCTGGTTCCGGTACTTTTTAACACCCCTAAGGGTAATTTTCCGTTATGCCCCCTCCCCCTAAATTAATGCTAAAAATGTCATATATAGGGTAATAGAAGGTGCTGAATCGACCAGTACCGCTCTTTTTTCCAGAGATCTCTGTGGACTGAGATAAGATAGTGAACCCTATTTCAATACAAAAAAAATTGAGAAACCATAATTCTAACAGATAATAAACATAATATTTAAGCTAGCGACTCTTTGGTACAACCAGACCCAAAGCTTGAAGCAATCAAAAATTATAGACCTAGATCACGTTTTGGTTTAAAAACAGTAATTATTTAATAATTATATAAAATATTTAAATAAAATTTTAAAGGTTTTGATTGATTTGCCTAAATTTACTAATTATTACCAAGAAATTAGCAATAGTATTTTATGGCCAGCGCTTCATAGTATTTATAAAAATGTTTTGATTAATGACGACCTTGCTGAATGTCTCAACGGTATAATAGATATACATACTTTAAAACCTATGATAATCTTGATCTCGATAAGATCTCGATAAGAGTAGAGGTTGAGAGATCATGACTCTATTAATAAAGTAAAGCAGCTGGGCTATATCTATTGTTAATCGACGGCTGGGTCCGAATCAGCATCTTCAGTAGACCGGACTCATGAGTTATCCATTACATCACGCCGCCTACTGGATAGCCTTAGGAATTAAATGAAAAAAAAAATATGCTTTAAAGTGTAGTAACATGACGAGACTCTCGGTCAGCATTTTTGAGCTGTCAGTCAATCTGTCAATAAATGAAAATAATAATTAATTTGTTGCCTATCTATCTCAATAATCAGCTATCTAAACAAGCATACAAGTAAATATTTTTATTATTACAGATTATAGAAAAGTAAATATAATGTTTGCCCGAAAAATTTATAAACTAAACAGAACGGAAAATGATTTTATTTGGATACATGACTATCATTTATTATTTGTTGGAAGGTATTTACGAAAGATGGAAAATGAGGAACAGGATAATGTGAAACCTATGAAATTAGGCTTCTTTTTACATACACCTTTTGAATTCCCAGAAAATTTGGCAAAAAAATTGACAGAAAAAGTGATAAAAAAAGTGCCAGAAGAAGTAGCAGAAGTATCAGAAGAATTGGAAGAAGAAGTTTCAGAAAAGATAGAAGAATTGCCCGTAAAATTGTCAGAAGAAGTTAAAGCTAATTTAGAAAAATTGACTAAAGAAATAATTATTGGAATCCTAAGTTTTGACAAAGTTGGATTTCAAACAAATAAAGATCGCTATAATTTTATAGAACTTGCACAAACGGTATATTTAATATTCTACTACCAATTTAATATTCTACTTTTACTTAGCAAAATTGTGCCGTACTAAGGTGTCGTATTCAGAATTTCTAACCCACATATGATACCCACAATATTTTTTGTTAATTAAATCAACCACTCAGATTGCCTAAAATATAGTTCTTGGGGTAAAGTTAGTTAGTCAACCCTCATTCTTTAGCAAAGCACCTGAAGTCCCACACAGCCCACGGACACCTCACAGCCTCTCCTTTGTAAGGATAAATCCAGGTGTGTTTAAATTCCTCTATACATAGTATTTATTTTTATTTTAGCGTTTCGAAATTCAAATTAACCCAATATACAATGACAATATTTTCAATATTTTTGCTCAAGGAATTACTCCAATTAATGGATGTAATTTAGGTGTTTATCCTGCAAGTATTCAAACAAATTATTTTCATAATCTTGTTAATCAGGAAAGTATTAAAGTGAAAGCGAAAGTTTTTAAAGAAGATGTAAATTATTAACTAAATTTAAAAAAATCACAAAAATCCCTCTGATATCATCACTAATAAGGGCTCGGAAAGAGACTGAGGACTAAGAATTAGGGTTGCCAAAATGGACCGACTCGGACCGAAAGATCGAGTCATGCCTCGATGTTTGGCCCGAAAAAGTCTCGTACCGGCCCGACTCGATAAAGTTTGGCCCGAAAAAGACTCGTAACGGCCCGACTCGATAAAGTTAGGCCCGAAAGTGACTCGTACCGGCCCGACTCGATAAAAACAGGCCCGAAAAAAATTGTCTCGGAAAAAGTCGGCCCGACTCGAACAAGACTCGATAATATTTTTACAAGATTTGTGGACAAAAATATGAGAAATCTGGCTCCTTGGCCTTCCAAAATTCGAAAAATTTTCGCCTGCGGCGGTGAAAAAGGAAGAAATTTGGTCCTTAGCCTTCCGAATATCTCAAAATTTTTGCCTGCGGCGCTGAAATGAAAAATTTTTAGCTCCATACTTTGCTTCACATCTCGAACTTACTGGCTTTAATCGATAAGCTGGATTACTGGGATTTATAGGATATATTCCGCGGGATCCCATCATCATTTGAACTTTTTAAACTCAATCAGTCCTTTTTTTTAAACTCAATCAGTCCAGGGGTCCAAAATTCTCAAAATTTTCGCCTGCGGCGCTAAAAATAGAAGAAATCTGGTTTCCTGACTTTCCAGTAAGCCCTTATCTAAATACGAATAGACCAATCATGGTACACTGGGATTTTATCAAGGGATTTGGTGATTAACGCACAATATGATTAACGCGATCCTGATCCCCTTAATCATCTGATCTCCTTTAATAAAACCAAACTAGCAATATCTCACACCAATCCTCCGATAATTTAAATCACCTTAATCCCTCAAATCCACTGATATCCATTTCAATTCTCTTCAGCCCTTCCTTTACCCTCCAGATCCATCGATATACCTTTTAATTCACAGATATCCCTCCAAATCCACTAATTATTTTTAAATAAATCTTTTAAAAAAAGACTCGAAAATGTCTCGATGCCCGACTCGATAAAGTCAGGCCCGAAAGTGACTCGTACCGGCCCGACTCGATAAAGTTAGGCCCGAAAAAGACTCGTATCGGCCCGACTCGATAAAAACAGGCCCGAAAAAGACTCGTACCGGCCCGACTCGATAAAAACAAGCCCGAAAAAAAATGCCTCGACCGTCGGCCCGACTCGAAAACGGCAACCCTACTAAGAATAAACTAAGATTTCAGTTCTTATATTTTTTAAAGATAACGGGAGCAGGCAAACGTACCGCACTTCGTTCAAAATAGTCGAATCCGGGACGCCTTGGTATGGTTCGATGCATCTCAACGAGCTGAATCAAACTATGCTTAGGGCCTCTCAGATTCGACAAGTTTGGACAAAATTATAGCTCTGCGGTACGTTGGCCTTGCGTTTTGGTACCAAGCCTAGCGATTGGTGTGTACCCAAAGATAATATTGTTCTACTATGGGATCTCTTCAAAGAAGGAGCTCAGTCGGATTTCATAAAAATGAAATGCGCAAGAGGGAAAGAAGGTCTATCCCTTAAGATAAAGTCATATCTAACAACTGTCTCTACTCAAAATATTTTAAATTTTAAAATTCAGACAATGAAAAAATCCTTAGAAGGGGGTAAACTTTTCTTTAGTGTTGAACGTTTTGATTACACTAAAGGAATTTTGGAGAAATTAGAAGCCTACGAAAGATATCTTAAAAACCATCCCGATAGAATTGGTAAAGATGTGTTTTATCAATTGGCTCCATTAAACCGTCAAAAAATACATACCTACAGCAGGTATCAGGTAGAAACTTGAATTTTTTGATCTAAAATTTATTTAAAATTAGAATGATTGTAGAGGTCTAGTATGGAAAATTAATAAAAAATACGGAGAAGATTATGAAAGGGAAGACGGGCAGATAATTAAGAAAGGATATGTGCCAGTTGATATCCGCACGGACGGTATGAAACGAGAAGAATTAGTTTTGCGTTATATGGCTATGGATATTGGGATTGTTACACCTGTAAAGGATGGAATGAATTTGGTTTGGGATTTTTTGAAAATTGAAAAAAAATATTTTTTAAATAAAGGTAGCTAAAGAAATGATTTTAAGTAATCCAAAAGCTGCTCTTATCCTTTCTGAAGGTGCAGGAACTCATCATCAATTTTCAGAAAATAGATTGGGTGGAGAATATCATTTGGTAATCACATTATTTAAACAAATTTAAAGTAAACACCAATTGGTAAAGTTTGGTTCAGACCCCCCCCCCCCTCCCCTCTTTCGTGTTTCCCTGACCATTTTAAACTTTTTGCTTGTAGTATTTGCTTGTAGTACCCACAATTAGTATCTAATCACGGAGGGAATACACGAAAAGTGGGATAGTGTAGTGAGGTGTTACGCATATGCTCGAATAATTACCTTCTCTTAAATAATTAACCCCTCTATCGAGAGGTCTAAGCAGTAATTATAAAGGATAATTATTTGAGCATATACATACATATATCGGTTAGTTAGTTATGGCCATATATGGGTCGTATATCATTCTGAAGGTTAAAGTCGCTTTATAAAAATTTTATCATAACAAAATTTAAATGATAAACTTTTCTAACAGAAACTGGCTGGTTAGTACGACAGAATTGGGCTGGTTTAGTACGAATTTTAATTACATGGAAAAATCATATAACGTGTTTGCGTATGTCTCGGGAATGTATGGATGAAAATCTTGTTCCGAATGAGCTTTTTAAAGTTTAATAACCATATCCCAATTTTAGACCGGGTTCCCTAGCAAATAATCCTGAATAATCATTATTTATTATCAGGTAACGGATATTACTAAGAAAAATGAGTTTGCTGATGTTATGCATGAAGCTGTAACAAACCCCAAGAATTGTGAAAGACTTAACGAATACCTCGGAAAAAACGACGTTGATAAGTATGACAAGAATTTATTGAGCCTTTATTAATTACTAAAAATTATTTCCAGATGGGGTGCTGATTTTTTAAATGGAACGGATTGAAAGAAACACTGGACTGATTCGTAGAAAATTAGCTAGAATCATTTATAGATTTCGATTAGCTATTTTATCAAATTTTTAGTAAATTTTAAATTTTTTTTTGATAAAATGAAATTTTTTTGGAATTAATACTTGAAAATAATTTTAAAATTTCTAATCTAATCAAAATACTAATCAAGCTTACACCCTCTCCTTTGAATGATCATTTCTGCTTTAGAACATCCCCATTCAATACATTGCTCTAACGAGTAACTACAAACAAATCCAGAGATGAAACCTTTAAGAATATCTTAATTTTTGGTATTTTTAAACCTCCAGCAAACGCATCTCCAGCACAGCTGGAATCAACTAGTGTTCCATTTGGTATCTCTTTAACTTTGTATTCAATCAGGTGCCCATCGTTTTTGATCACTATTAATGGTAACGCATCTCTAGTAATTACAATCACTCTCTCGTTTAAGCTGTTAAACTTTGAATAAGATGTTAGTTTGGAAGTATTTCTAGGGAAAAACTCGGGAAAACTTTGTGGAATTACTATTTCTTGAATTTTTGTCCAGGGCAGTGTGTTGGATCTGAGACTGAATATCTCTGGATAAGTTTGTGAATATTTCTAATCTCACTCAGCTACGTACAACTATTATAATTTTTTATGTCATATTTTTCATACTCTCAAAAAGTTCCCGATGCCCGGAAATCGTGAATTTTTAACTATTTTTGGGGCGTGAATTGAAGATTCAAGATAATCGTAAATTGAGGCTCCTTCTCTATAACCAGCATATTATTAATTTTATTATCTCTACCTTCTCATATTTTGCCATTTCTAATCCAATATCTTTAATATCCTCTTTTTTATCAAAATTCATTTCGTTTGCAAATGCCCTATATTCATCTTCATTACCTCAAATTTAAATTTTAGTGAATTTAAATTAAATTGAGTTAAATACCAAAAATTAAATCCGAATATTTTAAAATAATCTCAATCTCTTTTTTAAATTTCTTAGCCAAATATTCAGCTCCCATATTGAAAATAAATTTTTTATTTTTGTTAGCAGCATATTCACATATCCGCATTATACATTTTGGAGAAACGTTGAGGAAATGGGCCTAATTTTTTATTTTAAAATTTTTTAAAATTCATACTGAGGTATAATAAACAGAAGCAATTTCAATAACCGACCAGTTTTCAGGGGTTTCCAAAAATTTCAAATTAAATTTGCTCGCTGCGCCAAGATTAGCACACATCGACCTTTAAAAATTAATCTACTTAGATTGAAACTAGGATAGCAGCCCGAGTCTTCAGGGTTGGGATATCGGAGATCGAGGTTTTGTCGTGGTAGAGCCTTTAAGGTTCGGGTCGGTGGGTTTTTTCCAAAAAAAATTTTGTGGGGCGGGTTGTACCCTAATTAAAACCGTTTAATTTAAATTTCAATAAACCTCTTCGTGCCATTTATTAACGTCAAGCATCTACCAGTATATTCATCTTCAATTTTTTGACACAAGATATGTAAACCTGATTTTTGACATTCTGACAATAATATTTCTGAATAATCATCGTTTCCTACAGAACCAAAAAATGTTGCAAAATGAATATCTGACTAATTAAAGATTATTTCTTAATCAGAATTTTTGAAATCATTTTTAAATACATTATTATCATTGTTGATTATTTTGGTCATTGTCCATTGAAAAATCCTAACTGTATTAAGTATTGCACCTCCAGGCGTATATTCAATGTTTGGATCACTTTGAGAATTGAGAATCTCGTCGATTCTATAGATTTTATAAACCCTAGTATTAAGATTTCAGATAAAAAAAATCAATACGCCGTAATGGCACCCACAAAATCTGAATTATAACAAATAATGGAGAAATTGGCTGCATTAGAATCAAAAATCGATAATAACAACACAAAATTTTCGTCTTTTTCTAATGAAATTCTTCTAATTAAAAATGCTTTAACAACAATTGAATCAAAAATTCAAACAATTGAAACAAATTTTAAAAACAACGAGTCATCAGCTAGCGAACAAGAACGCAATCGTTCTATTGTTGTTATTGGTCTACAAGAATCAAAATCAACAACACCATCAATTCGTGTTTGTGAAGATAAAGCCGCAATCGAAGATGTACTCAACTTGTTGGGGGTTGAGAGCCCATTCATTTCGTATAGAATGGGTAAGTATGACCCAACTGCTAGAGGTTGCCGTTTAGTTAAAATTGTCTTTGGTGCTTCAAAATTTCAGAGAATTGCACTTGCTGAATGGAAACGTCACAGAGTGGAAATGAAAAAAGAAGCTAAATGGTCTCGCTTATTGATTAGACCAAGTCTTACCCGTGAACAATTGGAAGCTGAAAAAATTGAACGTGCAAAGAAACGAGATGAATACAATAAGAAAATGAGTACAAATGTGACTGAAAGAACAAAAAACTATTAAAAGGTCGTCCAAGATTCAAGGTTTTAAAAAATTCTTTAAAAAATTCCCCTTTTTATAAATGTCTATATTTTAATAGCCGGAGCTTAGTTAACAAATTAGATGCCTTAAAATTACTTTTAATTTCTAGATCCTTTAAATTAATATGTATTTCCGAATCGTGGTTGAACAAAAAAATCGATAATTCCCAAATTATACATACCACATCTTATTCCATTGTTAGATGCGATAGAGGTTCTAGGGGTGGTGGTGCTTGTATTTTAATAGATAATATAATTCCCTTCTCTCCTGTTAAAATTCCTAAAAATAAAAACTCCGACGTTGTAGCTATAGACATTTACTCCCCCAAATTTGACAAATTTAGAATAATAACTGTTTATCGTCCTACCACAAACGAGAATTTTGAAGACTTTCATGAATTTCTTGAGACTTTAAGTTATTTACTATATATTAATCATAACTACATAATCGTTGGAGATTTTAATTTTCCAAACTTAATCTGGAAAACCAATATTCCACTATCTATCAACCATAAATCACCCTCTGAAAAATTATTTGTTGAATTTGTAGGAAATTACAATCTATTTCAAGAAATCTCTTCCCCAACCAGAAAAGATAATTATCTTGATTTACTTTTTTCCTCTTCTGCCTCTCGCGTTGCAAAAAATATTATCATTAACGCCCCCTTCAAAAATTCTGATCATAACACTATTGAATTTAGTTTAAATTTCAAATATTTCCCAAAAGAACCAGAATTCATCCTTGACTTCCACAATGCCGATTACAATCATATTAACAATATCCTAATTGGTTTAAACTGGAATACTTTGTTTTTAAATTGCACTGATGTAGATTCCCAATACACCTTATTTTTAGAAATCATTCATCAAATAATCCAAAACTTCATACCATTAAAAAAGATCAATAAAGATTGTTCTAAATTCCCTAATCATATTCAAAAAATGATCTCATATAAAAATCTTTTATGGAAAAATATTAATAAACCTGCTATCCGTGAAAAATACGGATAGCAGGTTCAGACAAAGATAAAGCCGAATGTCTGGCAAAACAATTTCAATCTGTTTTTAACTCTTCTAACTTTGACTCCTCTGACATAAAAACTTATAACAAAAATAATTTATCTTTTATTGATATCAATCCAGAGGAAATCTACAGCATCATAAACAAACTTGACAATGTTAATAACATATCCCCAGACGGAATCCCCAACATTTTCTTAAAAAATACAGCAATCTCATTAACCACTCCACTAACAATTATATTCAATATGTCAATTATGACAAGTAAAATTCCAACCATTTGGAAAAAGTCAATAATCCGCCCTATTCCTAAAAATAGTAACCCTAATGAACCTAAAGATTTTCGATCTATTTCTCTCCTATGCCCAACTTCTAAAATTCTAGAACGAATTATCTCTAATAAATTAACCTCATTTCTTGAAACTAATAATTACCTTCCCACTTGCCAACATGGTTTCCGTAAAAACCATTCAGTTATAACTCAACTCCTGGAAACCTATAACGACTACACATTAGCTATTGAAAATAAGAAATGTGTTGACGTTATATTCTTCGACCTTGCAAAAGCTTTTGATACTGTTCCCCACGATCGCCTTCTGAAAAAACTCTATCATCTAGGTATCACTGGCACCTTACTAAATTGGATTAAGGACTATCTGTTAAATCGAACATTTACAGTTCTTGTCGAATCAAAAAATTCTAATGAATATCCTATAACAAGCGGAGTCCCTCAAGGGTCCATCCTAGGCCCAATCTTATTCATCTCATATATTTCGGATATAATGGATTTTTGTAAAACAGACAAAGTTACTCCAAAACTATTTGCTGACGATTTAAAGGCCTATACCTGCTTTGACTTCCTAAACAAAAATCACTACTCTCCACTCCAAACATTTATCCAAACATTCTCAAAATACTGCGAAATAAATGGCCTTAAAATCGCTGTCAGCAAATGCAGTTCATTTCACATAGGGACTAAAAATCCCTTCCACCAATATTCTCTACAAAACATTAATATACCAACCATTCCACCCAACGAACCTATTCGCGATCTTGGCATTTATTTTACATCCAACTTAAAATGGGATTCTCACATTAAAATCACAACAAATAAAGCAACTAGAATTTATTATACTCTTATAAGATCTCTTAAAACTAACAATACTCAATTCCTAATTACTCTATTCAAAATATATGTCTTACCTATCCTCGAATCTGGATCTCCTATAATTAACCCTTATTTAAATAAAGACATAAATGCTTTAGAAAATGTCCAACATAAATTCTTAAAAATAATATACTTACGCTCTGGAAAACACAATAACAATCCAATATTACCTAATTATAAAGAACTCCTTGAGCTATTTAAACTTGAATCTCTATCGCATAGACGTCTAAAATCAAATCTTATCCTTTTCCATAATATTATTTCAGGTAAAATTAACCTAAAACACGATAATACATATAGCATTCCCCCCACCACTACTAGAGGTAATCCGCATAATTTATTTATCCCCTTTTGTTCAAGCACAATTCGGAAAAACTCGTTTTTTATAGACATCCCAAACATTTACAGAAAACTTCCACCTGAATTACAAAAATCGTCAATCGAATTGTTTCCAAAGCTCCTAAACAATATAAACCTAAACAATATTTTATCAAAGTCACATTCCATTTCATTGTCTCCAGACCTTATACAGAACTTTTGATTTAAATTATAATCACTTTTCATTTTATTTTATCTGAATGTCACGTTTTATACGTATAAATTGAATTGAATTGAATTAAAATGGATTACATTGACCTAGGGATCCTTTGACTATATGATTTACTGAAATTGCGAACGAGTTCCTTATCATATTACTTGATAAATTAGATATTATAGGGATGAAGAAGATTATACGAATGAAGTCAAGAATGAACTCTACTTATTATACCTAAACTTTAGATGAAAGGCAAGAGAAGTGTAACATACTCTGTGATCTCTAACCTAATCCTTTATGTATTCTTAAAACTTTCAGTTCTTAAAACAATTTACGGACTTAGAAGCATAATCATATTAAAGAATAATGAATAAACTATTTAATTAATAGGATCTTGGTATTATTTTTTAAATTACAATTCGTCCATATATTTTTTTGTAACAAGCATAGAACCATTTTCCTCAAGACTGTGATTTTGTATAAATTGTTTGTCCACATTTGCTGTTATATCTTAAATTACATCTAATAATAATAATATTATTATTATTTTACTACCTAAAAGAGGATTTCCTATACCAACAAGAATATTTTTGTAATCCATAATTGTACAAAAAATTATTAATTATTAAACAAATATAAGATAACATAGCGACTTTTTTTAATCTTTTTTATTATCAGTAAATTATTTAATTGTAATCATTGATAAATTATTATTACAAAAAGGAATAAAACAACTATACTTTTACAAAATTTAAAGTGTTTTAAAAAAGTGTAAAATGAAAATTTAATTTGGCATATACAGGGTTATAGGGACTTTTAAATCGTAAGTTTTTAAACCCTTTTAAATCGTAAGCCCTCGGTTTTCCGTTGATTTGTGGATTTTGAAATCTCAATGTTTGGAGACATTAGAACCTCATCACTTTTGTTCTCCCATAGTGTTGATAAATATGTGGGAAAATTCTTCCTGGATCCTTTTCAATATTTAAGACATGTAAAACAATGGTTCGTTATAGGGATTAGGGACACCCTTATTAGGAACACTTTACTTTTCGGCAAAATTGAACAGAGTTTATTTAGAAAATAAAATATTTTGTTTAATAATTCGCAAAAATGTCTGAAAAATATCCAATTTGTCCAAATTCTCTCTAAATTTTTTTCGCAAAGTAGGTTTCATCGTCACAAGCGCATGATCCTTCCGATGAAATCAAATAACAAACAAAAATTATTTTCAAGGTTAAAGAGACATATTGTTCATCAATAACGTCTGTCTGTAAAATGGCGTTTTTTATGACGAAAAAAAGCTAGCGGCAAAAAATAAAATAAAAAAACGAACGGCTGGAAGTTGAAGGAATGTGGGTAGATGACTAATTATTTTTCTGGTTTTTATGTTCGTTTTTTTTTGATAGAAGAAAAAAAATTAACAAAAAATAAGCAAAAAATTTACAAGAAAGCTGGTGGATGGTACGACGAAAGATGTTACTTTTTTGGATGTTTTTTGGATGGTTTTTGGATGTTTTTTGGATGAAGGGGTACCGGAACTTGCAAAAGAAAAAGCAGCTTTTCGATAAAAATGATATTCAAGGTTATGAAAGTTGGATCATTTAAAGAGTGAAATTTACACGATAAAATTCATTTTAAAATTAATCGAAAATAACAAGACAAAAGCGATTTCCCTTAACATTCCCCACAAAAACTATTCACTAAAAATGTTTCCAAAATGCCAACATTCAACTTTTAAACCAATTTCTACATTATTACTCTTTCTCACAATATTTCTATTCCTAGAATCAGTAACTCCTCTTGGATTCGGAGGAATTTTAGGCGGAACAGGCGGAGGAGCCTGCTCAACTTCAAGCTGTAATTGCCAACCTGTAGCACAACAAGCACCACCACCCGTTCCTGTATGCTCTCCACAACTTCCCCCACCTCCAGCTCCTTTATGTGCCCCAGCATTTCCTGCTCTACCTACGTTACCTCCACTTCAGCCTTTGCAATTTCCACAACTTCAATTGCCTACATTCGGTAATTTTTTAAAATTAGCCTAATAAAATCCATTTTCTAACCCAAAATAATTTAAAGGTAATAGTTTTGGTTGCTCGTCGTGTTCCTCAAATGTTGCGGCCGCTCCTCTACCACCACCTCCCCCTCCCCCTCCTCCTGCACCCTTGTGTTCATCCGGCTGTTGTGGCTCAAGTAGTGCCAATTGTAATCCTCCAAATAACAATCAGGCAGCTTATGCCAACAATAACCGTCACAATAACAACAATAATAATCAAGGAGGATATTCAGAAAAATTTTAGAAAATAGGAAAGAGCAAATTCAGGGAGTGATGGATCTCTAAAATGGTTTTAACGGAATGAGGAATTTTTTATTATTTTTTGTTTAATATTTGAATTATTTGCTGTATTCCAAAGAATGTGTAAATAAATTTTAAATATTATTTCTTTAAATTTTATTCATTATTCTACAATTTACAAATTTACAAAAATTTCTAAAGTGAAAATAAGGCAAAGATATTATTTTTAATAAGCCCTTTCTACTAAAAATAAGCTAAGATTTGACTTCAATTTTCCCCAATTTTTCTTATTTTCCACAACCACAACCGCATCCACAGTTAACAAATACTGATACAGCTGGACCACAACAACCACCCCCACATCCTCCTAAATAAGAAAAAAATAATTAGGAAACAAGTCCTCTTTTTAATAATTACCTCCACATGATGGAGCAGGAACTGGAGGAGGAGGAGGTACACCTCCGCAAGGATTGCAGCAACAACAAGGCGAGCCACATGGAGTTGGAGGAGGTGGTGGTGCACATGGTTGAGGGCAGCAACAACAGCAACCTTTAGATTCTCCACCACCTCCTAATCCGCCGAAAAGGAAGCTTTGAGACAAAGGCAATTCCACAATGAGGATTATTGAGAAGAAAGCAAAGAAGGTTGAAAATTTAACTGAAGACATTATTTTGTTGTTTTTGAGGGTTTGAATGTGTTTAGAAGGAGGAAAGTTGATGATTAAAACAACAAATTGAACATCTTTATATATGGACAAATTTTAAAGCCAAAACACGTTACACTAATTTTTTGTTAAACAGAACAAAAGAAAAATCAAAGCCGAACTTTGATCCAAACTCGCGGACCAATGAGCAAAAGAACAATAAAAACAAATAAATTTTGGTAACCGATAGCCTAAGGGCCATTGCACAATTTTGATTTGAAACGAACGGTGATAGCATATTTTGTAATAAAAAAATAAAGAGACGAACACATGAAAGCACAAAGGAAAAGCATTAATGCAAATCCAGTTTAATAAATTGTAAAAATTAAAAAAATTTTTTTGTTATTATTCCTGTTCAACCAGTCAACGTTAATTAAGTTCAAAATAATTTTTTTATTAATTGTTGTAATTAATAATTTATTAATTTGCAAAATTAACAACTTTATTTCTAGGGTAATTCGAAATTTGGTTCAGGAAAATTCTAAAGATTCTGAAGGGTCCGACAATCATTTCCAAACTTTTTTTGTTTTTGTCATTAGGCTCCGCTTCTTCTTTTAGATTATCCAAACTTTTTTTGCTTTTTTATGTCATGGATTGGAATTTTCCAAGCAGTTCCAATAAGTTCCAATCATTTTCAATTAATTCCAATCAGTTCCATTCAGTTCCAATCAGTTCCAATGAGTTCAAATCAGTTCCAACAAGTTCCAAGCAGTTCCAACAAGTTCCAATCAGTTCCAACAAGTTCCAACAAGTTCCAAGCAGTTCCAATCAGTTCCAATCAAATGGCATTGGAATTTCGACCAGAATTACCTTTAGCTTTTTATCCCTTTTACTCTACGTTCCTTTAAAATCAGTGTTTAGACAACACTTATTTAGTATATCCTTACCTAAACACCTTTAAATTAAAGACTCTAATAGGCCCTAAATTTAATTTAAAATATCGATTTTAAATGCCATCGAGAATCTGCCTTGATTGCCCTTCCCTTCTTTTATAAAAAAATTTTTAAAATGAGAGGCATTTAAAATTTTCTCTCCACCACGCGACTGTCAGATGCTCTCGCTATTTCTCCCGCCATTCGTCATTTTACAAGGGCATTTATTAATTTTATTTTTAAATTAATGTTTATTACCTTCATTTTATTTTTAAAATTAATTTAAAACTCCCCCATAAAATTAAAATTTAAACAATTCAAAATTTGTAGCAAAAACCTGGAACATGAAAGAGAAAATTCGCTTGTTCCGTTTACCCCCTCCTGTAAATATTCCGATAGTTTTTTTGATTTTGTTTTTTCTACATTTAAAAAGTGGATCTGCTTTGCTCTCAAAAAGAGATCCTTCAATGCCCCAACAAGTTCATTTGGCACTTACAGGCAAAGAGAATGAAATGAGTATAACTTGGTTAACTCTTTATGATGCAAGTATGTTTTGGAGCTCGATCTAATTTAATAAAAGATACTATTAAATTACCCTAATTTAGCAGGGTAGTGACTGCCTGAACGACTTAATGAATTATCAAGATTAATTTACTAGCTACTTTTTGACTGAATAATTACACTCTCTCAAATAATCACCACCTTCGAATAATACTCACCAATAAGAACTTGAAACCTTAATTATCCTCCCACAAGCTAATTTCAAAACTCGAATAATTACTCTCTCTCTCTCTCAAATAAGGATCCGATTAACTCTCCTCCAACGAGGAAGACGTGATAATAAGCAACCCTAAATGCCCTACTGCACGTTTTACTTTCAAATCTCGAATAATTACACTTTCTAAATTAATTGCCACCTCTAGGAAAAGTTCGAGATAATAATAACAGATTTATTATTAAAGAATATACGACATCTCTCTACATATAAATCCATCGTTTACATCCCAAACAACCTGATTATTAAGCCTGTTAACTTATTCTTTTATCGGCGTAGTGACAGAAGACCCACAGACAGAAGACCCAAGGACAGAAGAACCACAGACAAAAGACCCACAGACAGAAGACCCACAAGGACAGAATACCCACAGACAAAAGACCCACAAGAAAAAATTTTTAACCAAAACTTAAGAAGAAATTTTCTGAAATTTTTGAAAAAAGACTGTCTATTTTTTAGGCACAAGATTTCAACAAATATTTTTAAAATATTAAAAAATTTATTCTAAAGTTAATCAATCGTGTTTGACTAATGAAAAAGTAGAGTGAAGAGTCGGGTGATTAATTGGGATATGTAGGAATACGTGGGATTTAGACGATATAGGTGTAAAACCTCAAATCCACTGATGTCTATTCTTATCCATAAATTGTTTATAACAGGAACCGGGTGAAGGATACTCCGATATCTCTCTTTAACAGAAAATCGGATATGTCAAAGGATTTAAAGGGATGTAAACGGATTTAAACCTTTTGAGCTTAATGTCCCTTTGATCTACTTTTTTTCATTGTTGCAGACAAAAATTTTGGGAATTTTGAAAGGGCAAGAAGCAACGTTTCTACATTTTTAACAACCTAGGTGAAAATTCTTTGAATTTTGGAAGGCTAATTAGCTATTTTTATATCATTTATTATATCTGAACCTGATCAGATTTGTTTTTTGACATGAGCTGGACCGGATTAAAACTCCCGAAAATCTGGGGAATCAAGATCCACTTTTGTTAAACAGCTCCCCTGTCATTGGGACAAGATTCCCATCGTTGGAACAACTTGACCTGTTTTTGCAACAACATCCCCCATTGTTAAAATAACATCCCCTTTTTGGAACAAGGAACAACTTCCCCGTTATCTGAACAACATCCTACATTGTTGGAACAACCTTCCCGATTATTGGAACGACCTTCGCTAATATCGAAACAACTTTTCCCGTTGTTGGATCACACTTTTATTATGGAAAACTAATAAAATTAACAACATCCCTTGCGCCAAAATTTATGCACATAAAACTGAAAAATAGTTGTGGGTCTTTTGTCTGTGGGTATTCTGTCCTTGTGGGTCTTCTGTCTGTGGGTCTTTTGTCTGTGGGTCTTCTGTCCTTGGGTCTTCTGTCTGTGGGTCTACTGCGTCGACCCGTCTTTTATCATTCCCGATGTCACAAAAATATTTAGTGTAATTTTCCATTAAAAACATTATTAATAAAAAAATAATATTAGCTTTATATTTGCTCAATGTTTAACCAAAAACAATGTTTTTAGGATATACGAAAGGTGTGCACACATTTGTTGACTATTGGGAATTCGAAGACAAAAAAACAATGAGAAAAACAAACCGAAAAACAAAAACAATGACGGCAAAGCCTATTAAACACAAATATTCTGACACAATTGAAGTAACAAAATATTTAAGTCGAGACTTTATTTTACTTAATAATTTTAGACTTCGTGTGCAACAAATTTGGAACAATTAAAGACTCGTTATATTCATCGAGTTACCCTTACAGGGCTGAGTGAAAATAAAAGATACGGTACTTTATTTGTTGAAAAAACAAATTTTTTAATCAAAAATTTGACAGAATATCAAGTTGGATATTTCAAACCTTCCAAGATTCGCGGGGTAGAGTGCACAATCCCGCAATCTTTTTCTGAGGGAAAAGATCCTCGCCATTGTAAAAAAGTGACAAGGAAAGACGTCTTCAATTTTTTCATGTTCCCTTGGTCAAACCCTGGCGATTTTGATTTTACAATTGCAATATTTGGAGATTTGGGATTGAAAAAGCCGGGTGCAAATGTTTCGGATAAGGTGAAAAATTTATTTATAATCTGTTTGGACAGAAATTTGGACTATTTTTACTCCATTACGTTTCTAAAGTCGCACCTGGCACTAATAATACTAATAATAACATGAATCCTTGTATAGTAGATATACTTTAGGTGTATCTTGAAAAATAATTACTTCGGCATAGTTGATGTAATCAGATCTCTAACCCATTTAAGGGGGAGAATATCAGAACATTCTATACATATTAACTATTTTAAAATTTAAGCTGTCATGGAGAAGTCCCAAATATGATAAGCTTGCTCCTCAAGCATTCGAATCCTTAATAGAGCTTGTTCACAGAAATGCTAACCCAACCCATCCGATGCTTAATAAATTGAAACATCCTATTCACAAGTCGCATTTGGATGAAAAAAGTAGTGGATTTAAAATGCAAAGTGTTCAGCTTATTTTACATATAGGTTTTTTAATCTTAAAGATGTTTAAATAAATCATATCAGGTGACATTGCTTATAATCTTCATACTTGGCGTTCCAAAGGAAAGAAACCAAATTGCGAATTTTACAATTTGGGAGACCGTTTTATGACAATTATGGAAAATGTTGCGGCATATGTGCCGTATCTGGTATATTATTAGTTTCATAACTCAGCCATGATCTTGAATAGAGAGTTAACCAGGCTTGGTAATGGATACGGATATGGATACAGATAAGTTTAAAATGCCTGCGGCATCCGCCATAGATATCCGGACACGGATGCCAAAATCCAAGTCCATTACCAAGTCTGGGGTTAACCTAGCAGAGGTTCCCCAACTGCTGCCAAATTTTGTTTTCATCTTTAATTAGGTCTATCCATTTTAGTTCTGCCAAGAATATCTCTTATTGTGGGCATCTATATTTACCGTTTTTGGGTGTAACTTCTATATAAGCATGAAGATCCAATCAAGTATAAATTGTAGAATTTTTAGGTAATTGCTGGTAACCATGAAAATGAGGAGAAGAATGAGAATAGACCAGATCCGCCTGGCCCGGATTCAACATTTTTCAATCCACAATACGAACATTTTGAATCGCGCTTTTTCATGCCGAGGAATTTGACTAACCATCATACAAATCATTATTATCAGTATAGCTTAATTTATCATTAAAATTATCAAAAATTATTGTAGCTTTAAATATGGCCCAATCTTTTTTATTTGTGTAAGCACAGAATTTTATTATTCCTTTTCAAAACAAGAGCCGTTTAAATGGATACCGGATGTTGCGCGAATTCAAAAACAATACGAATTTATTAAATACAGTTTGAAGGTAATTAGATGTTCCAATTGAAGCCCTCGCTAATTTAATTATCAATTTAAGGAAGCAAATGAACAGCGTGATAAGTATCCTTGGCTCGTTGTTGTTCAACATCGACCATTTTATTGTACATCGAAAAACAAACAGACTTGCAGATTTAACAAATATGTTGGTAGATTTATAATCACAAGGGGTCTAAGAGACCGGCCTGAGAGATTTCTTGTCTGAGAGACCGGACTGTGAGATCATTAGACTGGAGTCTAGTCTGAGAAACTTGACGGGAGATCAGTTAGAAGGGAGCTCATCTCATTGTATGAGACAGAGTAACAGGCCTTGATAGTTTGACATCTATTTACAAATGGGCCTATTATTTACTCCATTTATTCCTTCCAAATTTATTAAAGCATAAAGATGGCATACCATTAACGGACCCAAACAATCCAAAAATTTACAAACTCCAATATGGACTTGAAGAATTATATAATCGTTATCACGTGGATTTGGTTTTATCCGGACATGAACACGCTTTTGAAATGTTCCCACCAATTCAACTGAACAAAGAAGTTAATAAAGTTGTCCCCTACAAGTATTGGTGGAATGCTACACGCTTAGTGAACGTTGACAATAATACTACACCTGTTCAACATGATTTTATGTCGTTTCGGGTTTTTATCTTTTTTAACTCGAAAAATCTTAAATTTAATATAGGATCCAGTTGCTCCTGCTTATGTGGTTGTTGGGCGACCAGGCAACACGGAAGAGATGGAGCAGTTATCTGACATCCCCTATTTAGAACGGATTAAAGAATACACCGATTTTTCCATGACATTGCTCCATTACCCAGGATCAGTTGCCAAAAAGTCATTGATTACAGTAAGACAGGTGGATGTACTTCAAGGCAATGTTCCTATGGAATTTGCGTTGGAAAAAACATTTTCTTCCTACAATATCAAAGAAATTTGTAATTCCATGGAGGGAAATGTTAAAAATAAATATCAGCTGGAAAGCAGTCGTTTAATCAGTGATCGAAAGCGGCACGAGAAATTCTTGGAGGATACAATAGAATTTTCAATTCATAATTATGCTGATTTAGAGGAAAAAGAACCGGATTTGGTTTATCCAGCACTTTCTAAAAATGAGGATATGGATAAAGCAAAAGAATTCCTTTTAAAAGAGATAAGCATTACTGCTGGTGAAAATAGCAAAATTCGAGCTTTGTTATACTCCTACAATTTGAAGAGAGAACATCCTTTAGATACTCATTTAAATGAAATGTACAAACTTGCAATAAAAGGAGTTTGTGTAAGTAATTACCAACAAATCTTGAAGAATCAAGCATACTTGAAGAATCAACAAGTTCAAGAAGCCATTAGACAATTTACTCAAAAAATTTTAATGGGCCATTCAAAAATGTTTGGTAAAGCTCCAGAACAAAAAATCAGCGATGATAAGAAGAGTAAGAAGTCAGCTACAAACAAAGAAAATTTACAACCCAATGTTAATGTAAAAATTTTAAATTTATCTTATTCATATAAACGTAAATCCCAATTATTTTAGCCATTACAAACAAATATTCAAAAAACTATGAACCCTTTTCAAAATCTTTTTGGTAAAAATATATTTGGAACGAACAAAGAAAATGCACATCCCAATTTTGTAGCTCAAAATGGTCCACAACATGTGTTCCATTTTCAAGCAGGGGCGGATGGAAACGTCAAAAAAGGTAATGACTTAAAACAATTTAAATTCAACTAGAAAGATCCAATACATCCTTGGAAATATTTGAATATCATGGCCTTATTCAACCTCGATCCTGAGGAATCATTGCATATAGACTTTCTATTATTAAAAGCTGATAGAAATGAGGGATGAGGATTAATATTCTGAAAATCTCAAACTCGGTAGTCTCGAATCCGTTAGTTCCTAAACCTAAAGTAATCCTATCACAATCCGATCTCTATCCTCGATCTTCCAACCTCTTTACTATGATAAATAAGTGATTAATTTAAATCACTGTTCAATTATAATTTATTCAGACCAAAATGGTAACTATGTTAAAAATGGAACTAAAATATTCGGAACAAACAAAAAAAATGTACAGCCAAATTTTGTAGCTCCAAATGTTCCACAGAATGTGTTCCATTTTCAGGCAGGGTCGGACGGGAATGTAAATACTAAAAAAGGTAACGACTCGAAACTATTTGAAACAACTAGGAAGATCGTTGTAGGAATTCTCGGAAATATTCGAATATCTTGGCTTTATTCAACCTCGATCCTGAGGAATTATTGAATATATGATTTCTATTATTAAAATTAGAAGAAAGGATTGACATCCCTAAAAATCTCAAACTCGGTACTCTTGAATCCGTTAGTTCAAATCTAAAGTAATCTTCTCCCGAAATAATCACTATCTTGGATCTTCTAACATTTTACTATGAGAAATAAAGGATTAACTTAAATTAATTTATTTTTCAATTCTATTTTATTCAGAACAAAATGATAACTATTTTAAAGATGGAACTAAAATATTCGGAACAAACAAAGAAAATATTCAACCAACTTTTGTAGCTCAAAAAGTTTGTAATTTAATTATTAGACAAATTAAATTATAAAAATTTAAGCCTACTTCTACAAAGAATGTAAAGAAATCTGCCAGTTTTGCTCAAAATATTTCGACAGATATTCCGCAAAATTTGAATACTTCTTCGGTAAATACGAGCAGCCCGACTGGAGGGTTAAAAGGAATATTGAAAGTTCCGCTACCAACCTTTCCACAAACAAGTTCGCTCAAACCTGTTCAAGTCGATACCAATACTCATGTCACTGCCGAGTATTCACCTCAAAGTTTAGACAAGCCAAATTCTCCACAAGTTACATATCGTATCAACACTCAAGTTAAAGTTGATTATAAACCTCAAAAAGACATGAAAGGAGAAACATTGAAAACAACCGAAAAAACACAAACCACACCCGAAGAATCTAAAAACAAAGTCGAAAAAACGCAAGTTAACAAGCGAAAACGAAATTTTAAAGCAAAAATTAAATGGAGCGAGGATGAGCTTTATGATCTTACTGATCTTATAGCTTATTTTTATTATAGAGCTTTGGTTAAACCCTCTTGTGATATGTCAAAATTTCCACTTTTTAAAGGATATATTGCTGAAAATGGAGATAAGATTTTAGAAATGAATCCGAATGTTGCAGAAAAAATTATTTTGAATGATAAAGCAGATTGTGTTTTTATTCATTACTACAAAAGTATTCCAAATGAACAGGCAAATTATGGAACATTGTTGGACAAATTATTTAGCTCAAAGGGGGTTTGTTTTTCAATTATTACTTGCTACTGATAGAGATATTGGGCCTATTTCTCCCCTCCACAGAATCTGCGTTCTATGCACAGAACGCAGTTTCTGTGGAAATTCTATTTCTCCGAAATTCTGGGTACGCAGAATCTGTGAACGTAGAAATAGGCCCCAGACCGAGACGGGAAAAATCTTGAAACTCGTTCACCCTCTCTAGGTCAAGCTCAATATTTCTTTATACTATTAATCATTCAAAGACAATTTTCAGTTAAAATTTTCTGGAGACGAGATTAAGAAGCGTGTCAGTTATTCAGAAGAGGGGCAAAAACAGATATATGACGCAGTACCTCTTCGAGCTGTTCTGCGAAAGCTTAAAGAAGTCTCTGTTGAAGGAGATAAATTTTTTGAGAAGAATCAGGATCTATTGTATGTTGAGATCGAATGATTTCAATATTATGAATTTTCCAAAAATTTATGTTAGAGTTATGAAGAAACAGAACCCACGGATTTTTTAAAATCTATTCAACGATTTATTCAAAAATTTATCAAAACATACCTCGGCTTTATTTTTAAGTCCTCTCGAAAGCATTTTATTATTAGTAATTATATTTAAATTTTATTTATTGTTTAAATACCGTATTTCCTATAGTAGACCCCATGTGGCTCTATTTTTTAACTATCCTCCAAGTTGGAGCTGTATTGGGGGGTAAGGCTCTAACAGAGGATGATGCTCTAATATGGGAAATACGGTATTTACCATATGTTTTAAATTATTATTTTATTATCTAAATATTCACAATTTGTATTTAAATTTTATTTCACAAAGTTTTGTTCGATTTATATTCGAAAAAAATTTTTTTCTAAAAAACAACCTTTAAAACCCAAATTTTATCCATCTAAAATTTATTTTATTCATTTTTAAATTCTCTAGATAAATTTATTTTAGTCTCTTTCTCTTAAATTTTGTTTTGACCAGCTGGTAATAATTTTTAAATTATTTTCGCCTTATCAGTTTAATTAATTTTTTCAAATGTCAAAGCAATTTAGCGTTAAATAATCGTCTTTCGGCCTTCATTAGGGGAAGGTATGTGCACCAAAAATTTAATTCCTATTACTTAACATTTATAAAATCAACGCAAAATGTATGGCGCCCCATATGTTTTTTCGTAGTTTTAAAAATGAGAGAAATAGTAAAATCTTTAAATTATAATGAGAGGAAATGATCGAATTATCGGCGGCTGTAAATTAAAAATAAATTGATAGGAAATCAATATGCGCATTTAAAATTACGCATCGATCTACCCCTGTTCAATTAAAAATTTATTTGGTTTTAATATTTTTTGTAATTATGCATGATCGTGGCCATAATCCCAACTTACCGTGAGCCCAAAGTACCGCAGAGCAATTAATTTGTTCAAAATTTCCTGATATAGTGAAGCCCATATATGTTTGGGGTTCCATAATTTGGGGGTCCATATATCCCCCTATATGTTTCAATGCGTCTCGACAATTTTGGTCAAAGTTATAGCTCGTAGTCCGTTCCTCTCGAGGCACCCTTCTCTCAAGGCACCGTTCCTTATGAGGCCTGCTCCTCTCGAGGCACCGTTTTTCTCCTCATAAAATTTCTTTCCGATTTTGGGAAAAAACTTTTTTATTTTTCTTTGATAATTTTCGACTGTTGAATTAAATTTTTGAAAAATAATTGAACTTTTTTTTTTAATTTGAATAACCTATTTTTACTTGATTAAATTTAAAAAGAAATGCAAGGTATCAGTATGAGCAACACAATGCAAAGAAGACAATTTTCTGTATTAGCCTGTGTGTTTCAATCTATTTTCGTAGCATTATTCGCCATTTTTGGAGAATTTCATAATCACGAGGAAGATAAACACAATCGGGTTCATGCCAATTATCCAATGTTTCAGGACATTCATACAATGGTTTTTGGGATTTTTTGGGGAATCATTCGAAAAGAAAAATTATTTTTAGGTGATAATCGGCTTTGGATTTCTCCTCTCATTTCTAAAAAAATATGGCCTCTCGGCTTTATCCATAAATTTGTTGCTATGCTCTTTTGTTATGCAATATGCACTATTGTTGAGAGGATTTCTAAGCCCCGAATTTTTGGAGACGGGCCTTTGTACTATCTCTATTGACGAGTAAACCTTGTTAAAAATTTCAGAAAAATTTTTATAATTTCATCCAAGGTTGGTACAAGCAGACCTCTCATGCGTTACAGTTCTTATTACAATGGGTGTTCTTCTAGGCCGACTGACACCCGTTCAGTTTCTTGTCCTAGCCTTTTTAGAGACCTCAATAACTGTTTTACTCGAGCATTTGCTTTACAATGTTCTTTTTGTAAGAAATTTTTCACAAAAATTTTTAAAACGCTTTGTTACCTCAAAAGATTAACGATGCTGGTCGTTCGCTTGTTGTTCATTGTTTTGGTGCTTACTTTGGCCTAGCTGCAGCCAAAGTCTGTCATAGACAGAATACAATGGTAGTAGATGATGATGAGTCCAGTGGGCATTCTTCTGAATTATTTGCCATGCTTGGTAAACGATTGAAAATGCAGGATTAAATCCCTAAAATTAATAGGAACCCTATTTATTTGGTCATTCTTCCCCTCCTTCAATGCTGGCTCAATTCCTCATTCTACACCGGAAATGAGACATCGAGCTTTCTTAAATTCATATTTGGCAATGGTTTATTTTTAACAACCATCTAAAATTTAAACACAAATTTTTTGTAAGCAAAGGCTGCTTGTACTACCGCCACTTTTATGCTTAGCTCCTTAGCTGATCACTTGGGTCGTTTCAATATGGCCCATATTCAAAGCTCTTCTCTAGCTGGTGGAATAGCTATAGGTGCATTTGCTAACGTTATTCTTTATCCTCATCATGCAATTGTTGTTGGGGCAGCTGCCGCACTTGTTTCGGTAGTTGGGCATGTCTTTGTTACGGTGAGAGAGCCATAAAGAAAAATAAGTAATTCATTTCCAGCCCAAAATCCTGGAAAAGCGACTGAGCATACAAGATACCTGTGGCGCTCATTCACTACATGGACTTCCTTCTCTACTTGCTGGGGTTTTTATTTATCCAGACGAAACTTTATCCCACAAAATTCTTAAGTTCCTCAGCGCTCTTTTTGTCCTCCTCTACGAACCATCAGAATATGGCCCAAACTTCGTAGAGCAATATAGTGCAATTTATCCTCAATGGAAAGGCTCTGGACAGCCTGGCGCGCATAGAGATCTTCGAACTCAATGTTTAGTTTAATTGAATTGATAATATAAATTCACTTATTTTCAAGCTTTCTTTCAACTTGCTGGCCTTGGACTAACATTTCTAACGGCTATTTTTGGAGGGCTCTTTTGTGGATGGGTAATGAATTGGTCTTTGCTGAATCAAGTACAGCCTAAACCGAGTTATGAGGATGCTAGCTATTATTTGAATGCAGAATTCTCACTTTTTGGAAACGTAACATACATATTTTTATTCACCGGACATTATAATGTACTATGATCGAGATCTCTAAAAAATTTCGATTAACAGGATTTTTAAAGCCCGGTTTCTCTTATGAAATTTTTTTGAATTCTTCCGTTGATCAGGAATTATCAATTTTATTCATTACATTCATTTTTAGATTGATAATTCTGCTCATGGTCTCGGAAGCTCAAATGCTTCAATTCATAAATGTGGCCGTATAGACTACAGACCTTTGGATATTGAAGCTGCCTTGAGAGCTGTCAAAAGAGCTGGAATTGGTCCAGATGCCATATTTTAATGACAAGTTTTTTTCTAATTAGTAGCATGTCTTCTGTTTTTTAGATTTATCATTTATATACATAAAAAAGATAATAAATTAATTTACGTAAATATTCTAATTGAAGCCTGTCTCTAGTATTTACTAGAATCCCATTAAGCACATGAGGAAACCATAGTAAATCTTCAGCCTATTCTTTTCAATAGAGAATATTCTCCCTCACCGGCTGAGATGAGCCTTATTCCCCATTCAACGCTTGAAAAATCAGTCAAAATAACTTCAATTAGTACATTTACAATATATGTAGTATAAATTTAAAATTATTTTTGTATAGTTTCAATAAATTTAGTGGAATTTTTCTTTGAAGAAATCCTTTCCAACCTTCTAACGCTCATCCTCGTTTTATTTTCAACAAAACTCACTCTCTAAAAATTAAAAAAATTTCGATTAAATTTTACTAAAAGGCCTTACTTTTTCAACCTTTTCTGCAAAACTTTTTGCATATTTTCTGCTTTCCCAATTCCTAATTATCCACCTTATAAACGATTTTACACTAATTAAGAAGATTATAGATAAAAGTATAGCTGCAGTGCCTATACCAACCATTGGGTCATAATTGCGATAAAAATCCTCAAAAGACTTCTCTGGGTTATAACTGCAAACGAATATTATTATATTAAGTTTTGGTTCCGACTAAAGATTATCAAGACCGAAAATTTCCCTTAAATCAGGACTTAGACAAGGAGTACTGTACAGATCTAGGTAGGCCGATCAGGGTAGGCCGTTTCTTCAAAGTCAATGTTTCATATTATTCCCCTGGATTCCTATATGACTATTAGATTTGCTCATTCTACGCACACATAAAAGGCCTTTCCTTAAAAACTGTATAAGTATTTTTCGATCAGTTCACATTAGGACCTGATCTAGCCACAAGATACACATTCAAGTTTGTCTAAATCTTAATTATTTTCGGTTGTTCCTATAACTATTAAACTAATCCACCCCAAATATTCAACGTAGAAAATTACCTTTGGAAATCACGTTTATCAGGTGGTTTACAATATGGGTGGCAAGCACGCTTTTCATAATACATTTTTAAAAAACTAAAAAATTTAATAAAATTTATTTTAAATTGACTTTTCTAAAGTAAATTTCAAGCAAAAATGGCCAATGTTTTTTAAACGAAAAAATATTTAAGTAGGAACACTAAATATTTGTACTAAAAGTATTGGATTTCACATAAATATGCAACCGCTTCATCCTATTCTTCCTTTTTTAAAATAACTAAAATTTAGTTTTGAAATATGGCAACATTTTTCCTTCATAGAAAATAAATAAAATGAAAAAAAATAAAAAAAACCGGATAATTTAAACCCTGGGCTCTGGTCTAGTTCACAAGTTCATTGGAAGTCTAGCCCGGGGTTCAGGCCTAGTTTAGTAGTCTGATGAAGTCTAGAAGCTCATATAATTTTATTAGACTCTCATAAATCTTCACTCATAGATACTGATAAAATTTTATTCGGGCCCAAAAGCTTTCATGGGACTAATAAAGGTTCATTAGACTATTAAACTGAACCAGAGCTAAATCATGTATCGAACACCTCGCCATAATTTTTTATAAACTGGCCCACGAAAAATTAAAAACAATGAACATCAAAAAGCTCGTTGATATGAATTTTTCTGATTTTTTGAATTCTGTTTTTATTTATATTTAAGTATTCTTAAGTTCCAAAAAGTTTATCATGTGTGAGAAAATTTTGGAGTAAATGGCTTTAACCGCTTAAGATTTTGAGTTTATTCTTGAGTAAGTGAAAGAGACAACTAAAAGCAGTTGGAAAGAATAGTTTGATGAAATTGGTGGGGAAATTGAAAAAAAAAATGAGAAAAAATAAGAAAAATGAAGAAAATGGACTATAATATTATATATTTTTTATGTAGTAATTCTCGTCGCTATGTCACGAAACCCTTGGGAAAGACAGTTGGCGGCTGGCAAATAGTATACTAGACATATTTATTTCTTCCGGAAATATATTGAAGGGAAACAATGAAATATTTAAAAAGTAATTAAACGATTTTAAATTTTTTGAATTATTTAATATTTCAAGGGAAGGAGTTATTTTTAGCATTAATTTACTCGTTAAATTATATTTTTTAGTTAATATCTGCAATAATAATATCAAGAAAACTTGTTTGCTAGGAAGGCTTAAGCAGTAAAGAAGGATGAAATCCCTCGAGAAAACAATACATACTTTAAAACTCAATATGTATTTTAAAAGGGCCAAAGAGTTACTCAGCTTAAAGGGAATAAAAATTGTTTTATTATAATTTGACTTTTATTAAAATTTAAAAAAACATCAAGGAAAGACTTGAGATTAAGTTGAGATCAGTGCTGGGTATTGGTCATTTTAGGATCCGGCTCCGAAGTTTAAAAACCTTACGGGGTTTTTGACTTTTTTGCTCCGGCTCCAGAGCGAGCTCAAGAATTTTGTAGATTCCGGGCTCATACCCTGCACAGATTGAGATCAGTTAAAAATGAGGGGAGACATAGGCAAGTTAACAAATGAATCAGGTACCTGATCATTTTTAACATAAAAATGTAGTAAGAGAGACAAGTACCTGATTTTTATCAAGAGATACATAGTATAAAGATATCAACTTTTCTTTTTTAATCTATTAATCTCTAATGCAGCTGTTTCTCTAGCACTTTTATTTCCAGTACTAGTTTCCTTCCCTTCAACATGAGTATCCAACAGACTAAAACTTATTTTACGGTTGTGATTTGAACTTGTAGATGATGGTGAATGTTCTTGATAATTATCTGAAAAATTTCAAGTCCGATTTAAATCCTTGTAATATCTACCATGTGGATATACTGAAGGTGTTGCACTTCTTGTCAAACTTAGTCTGTCGCTGCTTGGAAGCAGATCACTTGCGGTGCTGTTTTTAGCTGATGATTTAGTAACTGAGCTGGATGGCAACATAGCAGAGCGCAGTTTTTTTAATGGGCTCTAAAGGAAATTTAAGGAAAATTAAAGGATTCTGAAGGACTTAAGAAGATTCTCCACTAATTAAGTAAAATATCTCCTTTACCTTAACAACACCAATCGCCTTCGTTAGTTTACTAGACGAAGAGTGATCGTGTGAAAGGCTCTCTGAGCTACACAAACTGTCGTCCAAATCATCAGAAGCAATATTTGAATGTCTCAATGGCCTATCAGGTTGAGAACAACTTCCTATGGATACTTGCTTTGTAAGATTTGAACGGTTTAATTTAGAGAGCGCCTCGTCTTGTCTCGAGCTTGGTCTATAGATAATGATAAAGTTAGCACAAACTTCTTATCAGTGTTTTATCAACTTTAAAAATTATTTTATAATCGCACCTACTCGACGGTGTGACAATCACTTGTGTATTAGATACAGGAATTGTTTCATAGACTCGTGATTGAGACAAAACCGCAACTGTTTGTTGTGTGGCTCCGTCAACAGAGGATTCTTGTTCTATCCTTCTAGAACTAAGTGAAGATTATTTTTTAAAATTAGGATATTAATGCCTCTGAGACAAGGGAGAATTGCAACGATTGATAATTCTTCCCCTTTCAACTGTTGTTCCACTAGAAGTTGTAGTAGTGCCTGGAGCAGTACCTCGAGGATTTGGACGATAGACTACAGCACCACGAGTATTTCTTACAGCAGCGGGTACTTGACGATAGGAAAGGAAACGTGAAAGACGAGCGTGGGCATTCCTTTGAATAACTCTTCGCCCAGCACTACCGCCAGAAGAACCATTGTGATTTGGAGCAAGGGAAGTAGATGAGGCACTACATCCAATACGTCTTCGAATTGATTGGGTACTTGAAATATTTTTAAAATTTAAATCTGTATTCTTAATATACCGAGCAAAATTTATAAGCACCGAATCTTCATCAATCAAATTTTCTGGGTGTTGTGAAAGATATCTTTTCCATAAAGCATCTGTTATTTCTGTACAATACATCACTCCAGCATGGAGTGCTATCATTCTAAGCACCAAAACTCCATCTACCTTTCAAAAAATATATTAGAAAATCTATAGAAATTCATAATATTTTTTTCAAAAATGATTCACAATCCAAGGAAAGGACCATTCATTTGATATATGAGAGATTACGGTAGCTCGTGTTTAGGGGTATTTTTAAAGGTAATACCAGAGGGGATAGGAATTCGAAATATAGTGACCCCATTAAATTCTTTCTATTATTTAAAGAAACCTTTAAGTAGGCCTTCAAAAAGTGTTCAACTTGCTTTCTCTTCTCCTTTCTAAAAAGCTCAGGACGATCTGGATCGGAAGTAAGCTATAACGATTTACTTTTCAAAAATATTTTCCTCAAAAATTACCTCCAAATGTCTCAAGACAAACCGAAACCTATCTCTATGAAACAAAGAAACACTAAACCAATATAGTCCATCAAACAGAGTTATAAAAAATAGAATACAGAACCAAAGCCATAACAAAATAAATATTTTTTCGTTAAAAATGTTGATAACTAATACACACTTTAAAATTTGATTTTTTTTTTAATTTTAATTTAAAAATTGCCTGAACAGAGTGTCTTTGAATATTTCCCAAAACTCTGACTTCGAAATCACACTAAAAATAATTTTTGAATTTAATAATAAAGAGATTATTAATAAATTTATACCAAAGTAACACGAGGGAAGTTGCCTAAAATTATTTAATTAAGACAATGAATCAAAGGATCACTTGTTATTAGCTATTCATTAGATTAGATACTACTCGATTTAGGATACAAGATAAAAATCAGGGTGACCCTAGGTGGGTCCTTCAATATAATAATTTTTTGTGATTCAAGGTATAATCAGGGGTATACATATCACAGGCATATCAAGTGGGGGCAGATTAGTTTACTTATGTTTCATTATTCTATTTCACTATCAGTGAATTTTTTTTAAAATTTCCAAATTAAATGCCTGATTGTGTCCATGACTTGCCAAGCAGTAACAAATCATAAAGGACACCAAGGCCATAAATACTGTAATTATTAGTTTCTAGGAATTTATTTACAAGTAATAAATTTGTGAGAACATTTCCAACATAAAATACTTTTGTTGCCTTTAAATTATAGTAAAAATTTAAAAAATTGTGGCAAAAATATTAAATTACTAAATACATTCCAGTCACGTAGCTTTCATAATAACGCAGATTAAAGCATTTAAATACCCGATGAAGTGTGTATTGAGTGCGGGATGTTGCTGTATGTTGGTACCTTTAAAGTTAATTTTTTAAGAACGTTTTGAGCCAAAAACGGCAGCATTCTTAGTAAGAGATAGGATTTGTATATCCACAAGTCAAAAAAGTGATATCTCGAGGATCAATTTTAGGATAATCCTGGTTTACGAAGAAATCTTGTCAACAACCGATATCTATTCTAAATGACAATATTTTTCAAACAACATAAATCATTTTAAATTGGTTAAGCTACTCAGTTGATCGCTGTAAAGAGCTCTTGGGGATAAACGAGAGTCTGGGAGGGGGGGGGGGTGAAAAGGGGGCCTTTGTTATCATACCCTCATCAACACAGGGTATTTTTTTAATTTATCCAAACCTTAAAGCTGCTTCGATATGCCTAGCAAGTGATTCAATTGTTCTCATTCCTTAAATCCAATAATCAGAATTATAATATATTAATTATAAACTATATTCTGGTTCAATATTCTCCTTTTCCGTTGCCATTTGTACAATATCATTTAAACGGATACCTTTAAGATTTCTCAAAATTTTCCAAAAAGATTTTTTATAAGAAAATACCCACCAGATTTATCACTCATTAACCTCCAAATTAAACATGGGCCATAAAACAAAAAGGCTTGGATGAGCAAAAAGAAAGGCACCCATTGGTAATAAGAGATTTTACGGTAATCTCTTTCTGCAATCTCTTCGGGGATGTCTTCGTCTACGGGGACGAAGTAAGTATTTTCTGACCTTAATTCAGAAAAATTTTTCTATTAAGTTAGGGTTCTTTTGTTAATTTATCTTGACAGAAAATATACTTGCCAGCAGAACATCTCGGTGTAGGCCTCCCATGAAGAGGTAAATTGAGCAGGTACCCAACATTCAAGGGGACGACCTCCAAACTAATTTTTAAATTATTTTTAAATTAATCGCCCTTTCAAAATCACCTGTTTAAAACTAACTAAAACAGCCATCATAATTAAAAATGAGGAGGTGTAAAAATAGGAAAGACGATCAACAAGGTCGTCGTCCTTAAAAATATTATTATTTATTCAAAATTCAAAAGTGCTCCTCACTTTTTGATAGCGTAGAAATGAGAGAGCACCAAACATATTTTGAAGAATCATGGCGCCTAGCTCAAAGATAGCCGCTTGTTGATAATGGGATGTTTCGCGTCCGTGTGCTCCGCCTAAGAAAATTTTTTTTAATTTTTCATTATTGTAGGTTGATTGAGAGATTATTATACTCAGAACCTCCTTATGAATACTTTACTGAGTATTTCATAATGTGAGACGGGTAGGTTTAATTGCATTAATTTCGGGTATATAATACCACCAGCCTCTCAAAATTTCGAATTTGCACACACGTGTACCTCATGCAGCTCTTATTTTGGCCTAATACTCCTATTAACTTTCGAGACAACTACGAAAACAATATGGCCTTTAAATAACTGATACCAAGTTCATTATATTTTAAAAAATATCCAACATTAAAATATAAATTTAAAATTATTTGAATACCCAAACAAATAACAAATCTGCAGCACCTTTATTTCGCTTTTTATTATGTAGATGATGCTTTGATTGCCTCAATGCCGAGGCCGAAGGCCACAATGGCATATATAAATAAAACACACAAGTTGAAGATTTTGGGGAGGATATTCAAAAATTTTATAGTTAAATATTTGGTGAAAATTGGGAAAAATAGAAGAAGGAGAGGATTTATAAAATAGGTGAGAAAGACTTGAAAATTATTAAGTTTGAAAATTCTAGTTAAGGAAATTTTTTACAAAACTTCAAAATATCTTGTTATCTCACTAGTAGAGACTCGGTATTATCGAAATTTCACTGGCGATACATTTCTTTAGATCCCTTCAAATGTTCTTGCGGCTCCAAAAAGATTTTGGCAGTTCCGGGGGTCAGGCAAGAGAACGTGGGGTTCCGGGAAGTTCCCGGAATTGTTTCTCGAACCTGGGTCGCTACCTTGCTTCGATACTAACAAACCCTCACTACTAGCATCATTCGTTGATAGCGATATATCTTCAGTTCCCTTATATTGTTCTCAGTGTTCCGAAAATTATCGCGGGTTCCTCGGTCCCAATCCCGAGAACCCTATTTCCTAGAATCATTTCCTGAAATCGGGTCGCTACTTAACTTTGCTACTAACAATAAAATTGACTTTATTTTTCTAATAAAAAGCATATTTATAAAAAAAAATTTTTGAGTTAAAGCATGAAAATAATGAGAGAAGCTAATTTCAAAGCAAATAAAAGTATTAATGAAAGAATTCAAAGAAAAATGGGGAAGTTACTTTATTAATAGTGACAGTCCTCAAAGTCTGTCAATAATAAAAAGCTCTAATTAAATTTAAATGTACTCTTTTATTGCGTGAAAAAAGCGGAAATACAAAATTTTATTAAAATTTAAATCGATTTAAACGGAAAAAGAAATTTATTTTTGAAAAATACTATTAAAAATATACACGTGAACACATCTTTTTAGTACAAGATTAATTTTCTAGCCAATTTGACACACCGGATTTGGAGAAAAATGAAAGGGAAACTGAAAGGGGAATTAGTAAAAGTGAGAGAAAAGTATCAAGAAAGGAAGCCAGTAAATAGAGGAAGATGCATAAAAGTAAAGCCGGATTAATTGTGTGTGAGAGAAAAAAGGCTTGTTATGAAAAAACTTTATTATTATTTAAAAAATATTTTTTTATAAGCAATCCCGTGGGTTTATAAATAATTTACTATTATTTTTCCTATGGGAAAATCAATTAAAATATGCCAGCTTTCAATAATATTTTTTCTAGAATTTTTAAAAATCATGCTAATATTTTTATGTTTATTTATAACTCACACAAAAAAAGTTTTTATTTTTAATGCCTATTAATAATAAGCAAAGCATCTAATTAAATAGGCCCGAATCCCATTGTCCCCCGACCCGAAACATGACCATATTTTACTCCTCCGAATAATCTGAGACCCCCGTACAACAACACAATCGTTCCGATCGTTCGGGTTACAACATTAGCGAGGAGTGACTCTCGAAAGTAGAAAAAATAAATCCCATTAGAGCCCGGACTGGGAGTGTCGTACAATTGATCTCAAAAAAATATCAAACTTGATAACCGAGATTTGATCTCGTCTCGGTCCGTGCTCTATACATTACATTAATTCTAATTTAGCTACTTTAAAGGACCTGCTATAAAGGAGTTATTTAATCTTGCTACATCCCTTGGTACAATTATCCTTCGTAGTTGCTTTAATACTAGAAAACCTATCAATTATGCTTTATTTATTTCCCAAAATTTAATTAATTGTTCGTGTTTAAATAAAAAATTAAGATTTCCTAAAATAGAATGAAAAGCTGTAAGTAATTGATAGCAACATAAATTGAAATTTGAGGGGTAAAGAGCAGAAATTTTTTTCTAAAATTAGAAAAACGAATAAATTTGTGTTAAATTGAGATTACAATTTTATTTCATTTTAAATCCTTTTGTTAAAGAAATTCCGAAAAAATTTATTACAGCAAAGGAATGAAAGATTGGACGGGAATAAATGGGATTTGAATGAAATATTTTGGAAATAACTGTTTAGTGTTGAAAATAAAATATCATTTTTTGATTTATGCTTAATAAATTACCTAAATTCTTTAGATTCCAAAGAAGCTTTATTTTTAAGTGCAAAAAAAGCAAAATAAGTATTGACTATAAACCGGACCGAGACGAAATCTCAAACAAAAATCTCGAGATATCTCATTTCTCTAGATATCTCGTACGACTCTCGTACAACCTTCCCAGTCCGGTTTCTAGTATTGACACACCTACCATATCAAAATGTTAATAAGTTTAAGTAATGACTGAAAATGAGAGGCTGAGAGGATTAATATCATTCCCCTTATAATAATCAACCTTACGTAGAATGAGAGATTCTACCGTACCCCTCACTAGCACACCTCAATGGCACCCTCAATAATCCTCAGAATCTAACGCTTTGCCCTTCTACCAAATTAAAGTTTTCATATTTCCTTACGATGAGTTCCAAACTGTAACGAATTATGAAAATGTCCAGTAGTTGAGGCTTGTAAAGCTGCAGAACTTCCAAAAAAGGGCTTTCTCATTATTAATTAAATTAAATGGGAAAAATAAAGGCAATAATAATAGCAATTTTTTGATAATATAAACATTAATAATTATTTTATTCATAATTTTCATCACTTAAGCATTTTACTAAAAATCGATATTTTTTAGAATTTTCAAAAAAATTTTCAAAAAAAACAATAAATCAACCAGAATTATTTATTGAATTTTTCAGTCAAAAAGGCTGACAGGAAATAGATAAAGCAAGAAAAAGGGCAATCTATTACACTTTACTAGGCAAAAATGCCGTGGGTATACCATCCAATTAACTGGGAAATATTCGCGCAGCTTAGAAAAAATGCCGCCTTTTGATGCGTGCCGATATTTTTCTTTCATTTTCTATTGATTTCTACAAGGCTTTAAATGGCAAAAAATAAATAAAAAAATGAAATTTTGGAATATTAAATTAATAAAAAAAATATTTTTTAATTAAAATAGCAACACTATTCTTGAAAGAATTTGGCTAAAAATAGCTCTAGAAATGTTGGAATAATTAATTAAAAATTAAAAAATTGCTAACAAATTAGGTAATCTATTGTCCTAAATATTAAACGAATTTGTGTGTTTTTGTTAAAATTCTTAGAAAAAATATTTTTGCGCAACAATTTAGCAAGAAATAAATTTACAAGGTATTCGTGACCATTATTTTTAAATTTTTGTGAAAATAAAGGTTACTCAATTGTAAAGTTTAAAAGAAACATTGCTAAGGAAACATAAAATAATTACGAAAAATACTATTAATTTTAAGTTAATAGGTAAAAAAGTCGGCTTTCAGTAAGGGAGGGAAAGGTATAATTAAATTTATCTAAATTTAAATTTAGCTATAATCGCTTAATTAAAGATTCTCTTATTTGAGGCATCAGAGTCATAGTATAATATTAACCTAATACTTAATTAAAGCTTCGATTTTTTTCCTGGCCCATTTCTAGCTAATGATATTCCCAAAAAGAGATACTCGGTAATTTAAAATCACCCTGTTCACTCGGTAGAATTGAAGTGGAAGAATTGAAACGGGCCAAGTTCTAGATCAGATTCTCAGTCGTTTTAAACTAGTACGAGCTAATAAATCTTATAAATTAGTCCAGAAGGCTTGGACACTAATAGGATTCCCAAAAAAAGATACTAAATAAATTAAAAAAGCTCGATACTTGGTAACCTTGAATTGGAAAGGATCAAAACGGGCCAAGTTCTAGATTAGACTCCTGGCCTGTACAAAATAGTTAGAGATATTAACACTTATAAAATGGTTCAAAAAACTTTGACTTATCTCAAATTATGCCCAGAAAAATAAAAATGACGATTCTCAATAAGAATCATACCTTTACTCCTATAATAACACCAACCTTTTCCGTGTGCCTGTTGGCCAAAGCGAAATGCCATTAATTCATTGGCAGTGCCAACGAAGTAAAGAAGGAGGAACATTTAAAGGGAGAAGGTGACAGCAACGATTTAAAGCCAAAAATAGAAGAGACAATGACAATTAATGCCAGAAATGAATGAGGTACGATGCTGCTCATTTTAAGGTTGAATAAATGAGACGAGAGGCTTGTCAAGTAGAAAAAATGCTGCAAATTAAAGCAGTGAAGTATTAAAAAGGAGATGGAAAATTAATTTAATGTAGTCGGAAATAGAATTATTTTTTTAAAGCTTGAGAGCGGAAGTTTCAGTTAGAATTTAATTTTTATTATTAAATTAATGAATTAATTTTTAATTATTTTTCAGAAATATCTTGTTGTTTAATTGTCAATTAAAAATTAATTTTTTTTATTGTTCACTGTTGTATTTATTTTTCTACAACACTTAATTTATATTAAACGTCACCTTTAGTTTTTAAATTTTAAATATTATTTGAATAAATTTGAAAAATGTGGAATAATAAATTAAATTTATAGACAATATTTTGATTTATTTTACCAAATAAAAGGAAGAAAAAGTTAAGTAAAAGTTGCGGAGGGATTTTTGCTTCCTTATAAAATCCCTAGACAATAACACTGCTTCCTAGCGAATAGAACAAAGAAAACGGCCGTCAAAGCGTTCACACATAAATATTCTTAAAAAATTTATTTTTTATTGTTTTAAGACTGTGCTGAATATTATATTCAAGACAAAAAATTTTGGGAAAAAATATTTTCGAGAAATCGAAAATGAATTAAGCAGAATCCCTCATTAAGTAGAATTAAGTATGTAGAATCCATAAGAGGGATGGGACGTGTTACCTGAAACCCGACCTTTTTTCGATCCGAACCCCGACCCGAGACCCGAAGCCCGTTCTTTTTTTCTACCCGCAACCCCGATCCGAAACCCAACACGACTTTTTTTTCTCAACCACGTCCCATTCTGATATAAAACCTTTGATATATTTGAATCAGAATCTTCATTAGAATCCCACGTTTTATTATCTAATCTATCCAAGTTCACTAGTTTTAAACAAGGAAGTTGTTCCTTAGATATACAAGATGAAATAAAATGTCATTTGTAATAAAATAAATTTAAAAAATTTAATTGGATGAGACATAAAGGATATGAATATTGACAGCTATCCCTTTTTTCAAATGAAAAAATTATAAAAAATTATGTCTAGAAAATGGAAATATACGCTTAATACAAATATTATTAGTTAGGAGAATATTTGAATCACAATTATTCTCCAAAATTCCAGTTGAAAAAATTAATCGGGTTCAAGCAGTACTTGGTGATGTACCGGATTTTTAATAATGTCTGTTAAAGCGATATCAATAGGCATTCTTAAGAGAGCCTAATTTGAACCGAGATATAAAAATACTATTCAAACACTAAATTTCTGATAAATATATTAGCCCCCCTCCCCCCATATAGACCCCCTCCAATACACTAAATAGTAAAAATAAAAAATTATGGAGTAAAATAATATAAAAAATTTTTTATGGATTTATTCATAATCTCATGGAAAAATAAAGCAATGTCTGAATTGGCCCAGAATTAAAAAGAACAAGTACCCAGCCATCAAACGAAGAAATAAAGAAAAAATAATGTGCCATATCGCTGTTGCTGTAAAAAATGCCGCGCGAGCCAAAAGGAAAATTTTTTGTCGTCGAAAGCGTTTGTGAGAAAAAGCTGTGGGGAAGGAGTAAATGAAAAAGTAAGAAAAAAGGGAAGTGGGCACGCAATTGTATCTGGCAATAAATGTGGTAATCCTACAAAGGAAGAGCCGTTTTTTATTTTAAATATAATATCCAAACTCAGGGTGAATAAAAATAGTAAAATTCTTATACAAACTTATTTTAAAATATTTCGTAGTAATCGGAAATTTTAATAAAGACCACTCAACCGTCTTGATTCTTGACCTTGACTTTAAGCATGGACCTTGACCCGATGCTTGACCTTGGGCAAGGAAAAATAGAGGTCTAGGAATAATCAAGGACGCTGAAAAACGCTCTTGATCTAACTGGATCCAGGAAGAAGGTCTGTATCCAGATCCAGGCCGATCTATAGTATGTTCCCTATGTGACGTTTTTGAAACATTTATGTGTAACTGAAAAAGACAAGTGACCGGACTTTCTCCTCCTGACCGGACTGGAGGAGAGACGGATCGAATCTAAATAGTTATCGAGATCAAGAGATTATCAAGTTATCAAGTCCATTCTCCGGTTATCAAATCTATGTATTCTCTATTTAATGCTATCCCTATTCCCAATATTTCTAAACATAGATTCTTAAAGGAAAAGTACATTTTCTTCAATGTTTTATCTCGTTCTGTTATTACAATATTATCCTCCTTTATTAATCAAATCGTTCTGTTATCCTCCTCTATTAATCAAAAATTATTTTAAAAGTCTAGACTCCTAGCGGCTTTAAAAAGAGAAATCCATAGAATCCAACATGATTAATCAATTGCTAATCCCCCCCCCCCCATCAACTCCATAATAAGAGTCGGCATATCAATTTCCCCTTTGATATGCCTTTTTGAAGAAGTCTCGTCAATTCATTTAAAAATTTTTTAATTTCATAATTTATTAATAAAAACAATTCATTAATTAAAAAATTTTTAATAAAATTAAATATGGAATTTAAATTATTTATTTTAATTCTATTGTTCTTGATTGCGATTGCAGGTGATGAATATTACTAAATATTTTTAAATTAAGTAAATATTAAAATATTTTTAGATGGCATGGACAATAATTCCAAACATGCTCGTAGTCGTCGTACGAGTAAATAAACTTTTATTTTAAATTAAAGATAATTATTTTAGAAAATAAGGAAAGAGCTTCACATAGTTCCCCGCCTCAAGAAGGACCTTCGGTCCGTAAAAATATGCCTAATCTCTCTTCAAAGGCTACAAACCCTCCGATGCCTTCAAAGTCTTCAAGTAAACCTTCTGGTTCAGCAAGTCAACTGGTTTCTTTGAAAGATATAGACGATCGCTTCAAGAATTCATTTAATGAAGGGGACGCCTTAAACACTGAAGAAGCTTCGGATAATGATAAGAAAACTAATTATTACATGTATCAGTTTTTCTAGACTTGCAAATGTGATATTTAATTCAATTTCCTATTATTTTATTCTTTTATTTTAAATTTTTTCTTCGGATCTTAACCAAAATTTGATTTGTTTTAAATCGAACTCCTTTATTCTATAAATTTTCAAAAATCTTTCATAAAACCGTTGTATTCTAATTGTTAAAAATAAATTATTTTATTATTAGTTTGAATTATATTTTATGCTATAAAGCTTTTGTAGTGTGTTATTAATTTTGTGCCGATTTTGTCATAATCAGTTGAGATTGGTCAGTGACGAGAGTTTGGACGAAAGGATAGATCTTATCAAGACGAGAGATTTATCAATATCAAGATATCAGACTTATCGGTTCTCAAACCTAGGGTGTCGGTTTTACCTGATTCACGGGGTTTTACCTGATTCAATCTTCGGGTTTTCGCTGAAGTTCGGTTTGAAACCTACTCAAAACCGTTCTCTAGTTTTTTAACTTTAATTTTAAAAGTTTTTTGAAGTTTTTATCTTTTACTTCGATTTATTGTCAACCCGCATCTCTCAACAGACTAAATCCAATTTAAATTATATGTAGAATCCTCTCCTATTAATCAAAATCTCTTGTTAAGGATCTTGAAGATCTAAACTCGATAGGGCTTTGAATCTAGACTTCAAAAGGCTTTAAAAAATAAATCCATAAATGCCAACAAGATTAATCAATTAATGCCCTTTTCACTCTTATCCTCTCTTTCCCATCCCCTCTCCCCAATCCCCTCTCCCTCTCCTCTCTCCTCTCCCCTCTCCCTCTCCCTCTCCTCTCTCCTCTCTCCTCTCTCCTCTCTCCTCTCTCCTCTCTCCTCTCTCCTCTCTCCTCTCTCCTCTCTCCTCTCTCCTCTCTCCTCTTTCCTCTCCCCTCTCCCCTCCCCTCCCCTCCTCTCCCCTCCCCTCTCACCCATGATTATTGGGCATGTTAATTACCTCTCCTCTAAATATGCCCTTTTTGACAGGCTATACAACAGTCGTTTAAAAATTAAAAAATTTCATAATTCATTAATATAAACAATTTATTAAAAATTTATAAAATTATGAAATATAAATTATTTATTTTGTTTGTATTTTCACTGATTGAGATTGGAGGTAAAGAGTCTTTACTAAAGACTGGATTAAAAATATTTTTTAAATTACCTATAATATTTTTAGATTGCATGGATGACCATAATTCCCAACGCGGTCTCCGTCGTCGCCGCAGTTAGAAAATTTTTTTACTAAATTTAAAAATAAAGATTTTAGAGTATAAACACGATGATTCACCTGTTTTACCGCCTCAAGTTGGCACACCGTCAAAGGCACAAGTTGGCACATCCAAACATGTGCCTAAACGTAAACCAGCTTCTCCAAAGCCTCCAAACCCTCAGATGCCTTCATCACCTCTACCGAAACCTGAAGAAACTCCGGTTTCTTTGAACGAGATATGCGATGCTTTTGGTGTTCCGTTTGAGGCGGAGAATGCTTTGCGCCAACAAAATTTTAATGCACTTGAAGGACCTTCTCAGGCAAAAATTTCTATAATTTTAAAATTTTTATTTTGATTTTATCAGGCAATTTTTATGATTATTAACGAATCTATAATAATTTAAAATAAATAAACATATTTTAGCACAAATCGAATATTCAACATCCTTCGGATAAGGATGCGGAAGATGATTATCCCGATGTTTAGAATTGTAGAATGGATATTTTTATTCTATATTCGTGGATTTTATTTTTAAATCTTTTTTACTTTCAAGTTTTTTCTTCGGATTTAAAGCAAACATGTGATTAACCTCTATTCTAGGGTTGTTTACTATCGGTTATTAACCGGTTCCCCCGGTTTTCAGTTCCGGTTTATTCGCCGAAAACACCGGTTTTCAGTTCCAGTTCGGTCGACCGTTTGTGTCCAACCCTATTTTATTTTTAATTTTTAAAAATTTTCCATTAAGCCTTACATTAGAATTGTAAATTATTACATTTAAATTAAATTATTTCACTATTAGTTTAAAATATTTTCTCATGTCATAAAACTTTTTAAATTCTTTATTTAATTTAAACAAAGCAAAACAACTGATGCTTTATTGTCATTGCAATATTACAAGATTTTAATTTACTTTTGCTTTAAATTTACATCAAAACTTCCCTCAATAATAAAATGTATTTACTAAACATAAAATTAAACTTTCTTCTAGTTTTGTGATTGTTAAACAAGTATATTTGTCAAAACAATAGTAAAATTAATAACCCTCAGAAATTCCTCCCTTTTCTGATCCCTTTGTTTCAATAAAATAGGGTCCAATATTTAGGGTGGTCCTCCTAAATTCCATGCGCGCCGACATTCTTTAGCTTTATCAGGTTAACTGTTTATCTAGCCTTTTATGTAGTCTTTTTTTGTTTTAAAAATGCCTAATATCCGGTGAGGTCTTAAATCCCGTTGGTTCCTAAGTTGATTGAGTAAGTTCCTAAATTCCTAAGAGCTAAGTTCCTAAGTTATTCTTAAGTTCCTAAGAGCCTTACCAGGATGCTTGTTTATGTATCAAAAGTTTACCTATGCTATTTGTGCTTGTTTAATATTTACCTTTTTATTCACTATTAGATTATATCCATGTAAAGCTCAAAACATAACTTTCATAATAAAATCTGGACCATATTTTTATTTTTCACATTTTTCACGTCATTCCCATCCTTCTTTAATTGCCAGTCTTCCATCTTTTTTTTATTTATTTCTTAATGGAAGGAAATATGGTTTTAGTAAACTAATGGCCATTATAGCTTTTGGACATTGGGCAATAAAAAAAAGGAAAACTGGAGGGACATAAGGTAAAAAAATATTTTTTCCTCATTGACCTGGTTGGAAGCTTTTAACTTTTGCTCATTCATCAAAGATTCTCCCTTCTAAATCCCTTTTTTCCTCATTTCCTCTTTGCAGGTTGTTTAGGGGAAATATTCTCTGGAAAAAAAATTTTTTTAATTTTTTTATTAATTTTTTTAAAAATAATTTTTCGAATCAATCAAAAATTAAAAACAATTTTCAAATAAAATTTACCCTAAAAACAAGATGTCAACAATAGTTGACAGTTTTGGCCAAACATTTCCTCATGTTCAATTTCGTGAGAATAATCATCACCGTTCTCCTTCCAACGTCCAACAACTCAGTACAAATCTAAACGGGGCAGTAGCTACCATTAATAATGGAAAATTAAAGAGTTTAACACCTCCACAAATGTATGAATTGGATAATACAACTGTGGTTAATGAAGAGTATAATGGTTGGAAAAAAGTTATTTTAAAATTCTGATATTTCTGTCCAGGTTCAGCTCAAACCAACTCCCCTCCAAATAAAGTGCCAGCTGTAACTAATGGAAGAAGCAATACTAATGGTACTAATGGTGTGGCCAATGCTTATGCTATGGATGCTTTTACACGAAAAAAGTAAAAATATTATTCAATAAATAATTCTTTATTTGAACAGCATGCTTATCAGGGCTGTGCGTCATGGCGTTTGGCGTTTGGCGTTTTGCGTTTTGGCGTTAATTTTGGCCGATTTTTGGCGTTTTGCGTTTGGCGTGATTTTCCGATTTTGGCGCGCCAAACGCCAAAAATATACACCCCTAATGATGGAATTTTTTTAAAATAAATGGAGAAAGGGATGATCGAAAAAGGAAATTTTTCTGCGTACAGTCATCCAAAATTCTCAAAATTTTTGCCTGCGGCGCATAAAAAATGAAGAAATCTACTGCTTGGACTTCCAAAATTTTCAAAATTTTCGCCTGCGGCGCTTAAAGGAGGAAGCCCTTATCTTAAACTAATAGATGGTAGAAAAAAACTTTAGTCCCGTCAATCGTTTACTCTCTTCATGAGCTCTGTTATACTCATTACTCGCTTTATCCCTTCATATCCACCTTAATCTCAAGAAGTTCTATGAATTTCTTATTTTTTTAAATTTTTTAAAGGATGAATTTCGGCTTCTTTGCCTCCAAAATTCTCAAAAATTTCGCTCCGGCGGTAAAAAAGGATGAATTCTGGCTTCTGGGAATCTTGAAAATTCAAAAAATTTCGCCTGCGGCGCTAAAATGAGATGAACAGTGGTTTTTAAGTCTTTATAGACACTAAAAATTTTGGCGTTTGGCGTTTGGCGTTTTGGCGTTGATTTTGGCCGATTTTTGGCGTTTGGCGTTTGGCGTGTTTTTAAAATTTAAAAAATTGGCGTTTGGCGTTTGGCGCGCCACGCGAAAATTTTGGCGCACAGCCCTGATGCTTATTTTCCATATAGGGGATGTTTTACAGTCAATATTTTTATAAAAATATTTTTATTTCTATAAGATTTATAGATCCTTTCTATATCTGCTATTTTTACTTATGTCTTAAAGAAATATGGAAACCCTTAATTTTGATTATAAAAGATTCACTGAACAGATCCATTACCATGATTTAGTAGAACGAATAGTTAAGATACCTCTTACTGGATCCATCTTATGATCCACAAATTCAAGGCCAAAAACAAGTAAGTTACCCTGAAAAATTTCTCGATCTTGTGTTAGGATACGGAAAAAATTAATGTATTATCCAGCAATCCAGAATTTATCTTCTATTTTATTTCAGAGGCTTACCATGGGTCCTAGCTTCACAAATGTTTCTTATCTTCATCCTTGTTTTTGTGATTGGGTTTTTGCTTTACAAATTGTACTTATTTGATGAATATAATAAAGAGGATAGTTTAAATTTACAGAATGTAATTAAAATATAAAAATTTTAAAAATTATTTTTCGATTCTCAGATTAATTGTATCCAACCCCCTACGCTGGAATTAAATTCACAAGTGCCAGAAAATGCCCCTCAAAAAAGTTTTTCTGGGCATTTTAAAAAGGCAGCCGTTGTAAGTGATAATGTAATCTGTTCGGAACTTGGCCGGTTTCGTTTGATTTTAGAAAAAATATTTTTACTAATTTTAAAGTAATGTTTTGTTACGTGGAGGTAATGCTGTAGATGCAGCCATTTCTGTGTCTTTTTGTATTGGAGCTTTAAATTATCCTTCTGGCGGATTAGGAGGGGGCTTTCTGATGACATTCTTTCGCAGGTGATTAGACTGAGATAAACCTTTATCCCCAAAAATTTTCAGATTTGATGGCAAATGTTTAACCATCGATGCTCTCGGAATAATTCCTTCCCTAGCAAATAATGATACGAATCCGATTGAGAATGGTATTTTGAAATTGTTAATTTTTAAAAATTTTAAATGAAGGTTATAAATCTATTTCTGTCCCTGGAGAATTACATGGTCTCTGGACAGCTTACAAGCGTTTTGGAAGTGGAAGGATTACTTGGAATAATTTGATAATGCCTACAGTTCATTTACTTAATGAAGGTGAAATTTTAGAGAAATTTAGTTTACTTTAATAATGGAAAAGGAGTTGGACAGGGATTAAGACCTGTTGAACCAGAAACGGCACTTAAATCCGGGCAACGGTTCTGAGGTCTGAACTTTCTCTTTCCTGATTACTGAGACGGCCTTATAAATTTTCTGATTGATACCTAATTTTTGTTTTATTCTCAACAGGATTTCCAGTCACTCAAGCACTCGAAAAACTCTCAAAAGAATTCATGGTTAAGTTTGCCAATGAAACAAATAAAGATATAAGGTTTCTATATTTTGAACATCCCTATACTTTTTAAAATTTTCATTAAAGAAATTTATTTTTAAACCCAACAAACGGTGATCATTACCGTGAAGGACAAATCATTCGTAATCCACAGCTTGCAGAAACTTTAAAAAAGCTTGCATTAACTAATGACCCTATAAATTTGTTTTATGGAAATAATGGTGCTATAGCTAAACAAATTGTTGAGGAATTTGCTCAAAATGGTGATGAAATGTTTAATACAAAACTAAATTTATTTAAAGGTGCCTTTGTAACACGGAAAGATTTGCATAGCTACAGAAGTGTTATTGATGAACAGCCTTTCCTCAATAGCTATTCTGACCAGAAACTGGTTTTTTGTGGTCCCAAATCTTCCTCAGGCTTTGTTAAAATTCAAATGCTGCTTGCTATTTTGCAGAGTAATTTTTAACTAATATTAAGGAATAGACATATGTGATTAATAATTTGGCATGATAACGAGCTCTTGGACGGTTTTATTTCTAATTGTTAAGATGAATATAATTAATTATTATATCTCTTTAAAAATATTCCTTTAATTTAGAATTAAGTCCAAACTCGGAGAATATTACTTTGATCAATACTGAATATTGGCACAAATTTATTATGGCACAAAATTATATTAATACCGAATTAGGTAATACATAGTTTTAAAATTTAATTTTTTAATCCCTATCGTTGAAATTTAAGTAAAATTAGATTCTGAAGATCAACTGAAAATATTATTACAAAATATAACTCAAAATGGATTTATTGAAAATATTATTCAAAAATTTGGGGATAATTCTTTAACGTCTGAAATGCCTTTTAAAGAGGTTTCAAAAAATTTTTTGATTTTTAAAATCAATTTTTAAAGGAATTTTCAAGCCTAAATGAAGAGGATCTTGAAATTGGTAGTTCCCAGATAAATATTGTAGATTCTGATGGAAATACAATTTCTGTTGCTCATTCAATTAATTCCCCGTAAATTTTTTAAATGAGAATTTCTCATAAAAATTTTTTTCTAGTTTCGGTTCTTTACGTCGATCACCAATTTTGGGCATTTTATGGAACAATAATTTATTTAATTTAAACAATTCTTCAATAAACAATAGACAAATTTCACCGACAAGTCCAATAATTGTATATGACAGGGAAAGTAGAAAGGTGAAAAATTTTAAAAATTATCATATCTCTATCATTTAACAGATAAAACTTGCAATAGGCGCAAGTGGAGAAACATCCCTTCAAAAATCTTCCACTTTAGCTCACGTCTTATTTCAAGTTCTTAGCTTTAACAAAACTTTGAGAGAAGCGGTTGATATGCCTAGATTATATAAAAATCACCATGGTATCAGTTATGAGTCAGGGTTTCCAAAGGTGAATTTTTTTTAAATTATTTTGGTGAGACGGAGTTTGGTTTATTAGTGATCTCTAGAAAGAGACCAGTCTCAGTCAAGTCTCTAACTGACATTAGAGACTGGATCGAGACTGAGTTACTGTCCATTCTAAGCGAAATTAGAGACCAGACCTAGAAAAGATCTCGGTTATCGTGATCGATATTTTTATGAGATACAATCTCAATTTAAAAAATTCCCTTCTTTCAAACTATAAAACTTCAAATAACGTTGAAGACTTTAAGCATTTTAAAAGTACAATATTAAGTTTGTCACGCAATGTGACAAAGTCTCTCATTAAAAAAATTTCAACTCAAAAAATTTTTTCTAGATACTTGTTGAAAATCTAAACAAAAATGCTTTAAATTAAACAAAATACATTATTCTTCAAGTTTATCATTAAATGGAATTTTACGAGAAGGTGATGGCACTTTGTCGGCTGTCAATGATTATAGAGTTGAAGCTAATAATTATCCCTCCGGATATTAAATTTTTAAAGTTTTTGAAATATAATAATTATTTTTTTTAGTTTCTTATTAAATGTTATCTTAGTTTCTCTAATAGAATTTAAGCCCTTTTCCTCTAGTTTTTACCGTAAAACCTACAATTTTACCATGTTTTGCTTAGCATTTGATACATTCACAAGTAATTGCTAATGGTTTTCATGAGTCACACACGTTGGGTTTGTCCCGAAGCTTAATTTAATTCCCACAACATAGTATTGGATTCGATACTGATTTGATAGATTCTATTAGAGAGAATACAGTTTTGCTAGAGCGGTTCATAAGTACATAGTTCGTTTTTCTGTTATCTTAGAAAATGTCTATCTTTATTTATCATCTACATACTTACTTTAAAAAATAATTCTTCGAGTTATGTCTTTAAATTTTTGCATAAATTTGTACGAACCCCTATGGACCACCCTAGAATACTTATCTTTAAATTAAATTTATTCTCGTTAAGTTAAATATTATTTTTTTTATTTTTAATTAGCTTAATCCAAAACTTTACTTCCCAAGCTAAACCAAACTACAATTCTTAAAAACTTTTTAAAAAAAAATTCTTAAACCCCAAGATCTCTCGCCCATTTCTGAATTTTTCTAATTAATAAAATTTTTCAAAAAAATTTTTAAACTTGTTTTTTTCACATTATTTATGATAAATTAACTCAAATTTTTCTATAGCAACCAATAAAAATTAGATTTAATTGGCACTTTATTAAGTTTTTTTCAACACCTCTTACTTACTTGCACATTCTTTTTAATAATTATAATATAATGCACCTGCCATCGTTCTTCTAATAATATTCTCAATAATAAATAAAAAATTATTTTTGAGTTTATTGCAGATCCAAATTATTTTTTATTTTCTATTTAGGTATTTTTAAGGCATTATATTCTTTAATATTTAATTTTAATTAAATAATAATAGCTAAATTATTTTTAAGTATATAATTAATTCTAATATTATTCTTTATTTAGAACACACAAAAATTAATTATTATAATTTACGGTTATATTAAGTTATCTTTAATTTTTCATTATTGCAGATATTGTTTATGGTAGGGTTGTTCATTACCGATTATTAACTGGTATCCGTTCAGTTTTCAGATTTTAAAAACTCGGGGTTTCGGTCTTCAGTTTTATTTAAATTAAAGTTTTATCTTGTGGAATTTCTAATAAAAACCGCTCTTTTACAAAAAATTTCGATTTTCGATTCTTATAAGCTCATAAAAATGGTTTATTTTTGGCAAGAAATATTAAAATTATCAGTTTTAAAATCACTCATAATCAATCCTAGTTATTAGAATATACCTAAATGAGTTTTCCATATATACAAAAATGAATCAAAAAATTAAAAAAATTTTATCCCCCGACTCAGAAAAATGATTAAAAATACTTGTTTCAAGATTTTAACCACCCAACCTAATTATCGATAATAGATGTCAACCCTTAGTTAAACGATAATTTTCAATTTTTCGAAATTTAATTTTAATACGAACCAAGAATTAATTATTAATTACAATTATTTTTCTTTTTTATGCTTAAATGCCATGTTCGAAATTTAGTTTTTTTACCATTTAAAATAAAATAAAATTGTTAGGTGAGTATAAAATTAGTTTTGTTTGCTTCATAAATTTATAAACTCACATTATGTACATATTATTAATTATAAATTTTTGGTTTAATTCAAAATTTTTATTTAAAAATTTAAAAAATTAAAAATTCAATTTCTAATTTTCTTAAAATAAAATAATCTTTTTTAATTAATATCTATTTTAAGTTCGATTAATTTTAGCTCACTAGAAAAATTCAAAAAATGCAAACTAAAAATTGTATTTCACAAATATTTGTCCCTAAATTTCCACGAACAGCTTAGTTTGTTTAGGCCCCAATTTCCAAAATTGGGCCGAAATTGGTTGGCCAACTAATTTTTAAAAATTGTACATATTTAAATTAAGAGCGAGGTAAAAGATTAATCCCGGGCTGGCTTCGATCCTGCGACCTCCTGGCAGCTATTGCTAAGCGCTTTAGCTCACCACGTACAGGAGCTCTACCGACTGAACTGCCGGGACGCTGCTTTCACCTTCTATTTTAATAGAACCTAAACTCTCGCCACATAATTAAAAAATTTTCTTATTTCAAAAAATTTTTCAAGAAAAATGCCATTTTTTGCAAATTTAACAAATGGATTAGTGCTTAATCTAAACCAGCATTATTCACTTTTATTCCTTGTTATTGCTGAATTATTTTGCCATTTTTTGTTAAATTTTCCTTTTGCTGGAGTTAATATTTTGTTAATAATTAAAACAAGCATTTTACATCCAAATTTAAAATTTATTTTATTAACTCAAAGTTTTTGTATTTTTGCGAGGAGTGTTAGTAAGTTTAATATTCGGGTTAAAACATGGGTGGTACGCTATTGTTATTAACCAGCGTTGTAAATTTTCTGTTTTGAATCATGACAATGGGATAGAGTTATGGTCCTAGATTCTTGGCAAATTTGGATATCTATAATTGTTATTAACGGATATCCCCGTTTTTCATTTAATCCGATTTTCTAAACCCGTTCTAGATCTGGTTTTTAATCAGATACGGGTTCGCTTTGGAGAGTAGTTCGGAGTTTTGGGGTCTTAATTCACTTGATTCTTGAAAAATTGGGCATCTCTATGTAGTAGTTATTAACCGATACTTTGGAATTTCAGTTAATACGATTTCCAAAACCCGGCTATGCTTTCTGGTTCTACTCTAATAACGAATAATTTTTGGAGAAAAATTTTTAAAAATCCAAATTTCAGCCAGAAGCATTATGCTTTTAACTATGTTATTCAATGATGATTTAATTATGAGTCCAACACACGAGCTTATCTTTATCTTTAGCTACTTTGCTTACTTTAGAAATGTTATCGCGCATATTTTGGTCATTGAAAGATTAAATGCAACCCTTTCATTTAGAAAATATGAGAGATCACGTGGTCCTTGTTTTACTTTTGGATGGCTATTTTTTGTGGTTTGAGATTTTTTTGAAATTTTTAATGATGGAGAGTAGAGTTATCGTGTCATGGGAAATAACCGAGCAAAAATTTCAGGATATCCTGATTTAATTAAGCTCTATTTCTTAAAGCCATGTAAAACTTTCACTTAAAACAGAATCTGCTCACTTTTGGCACTGTATATGGTACATCAACAACCTCCTCTACAACTTTTATTAATCTCTGCTTTTGGGCAATTATGTTTGTTTTGGCAATTTTAGAGCTGATTGCAATTAAATCTATGAAAAAATATAATGACCAGATATATACATCTCGTTCTTTTATTAATGCCACATTATCAGAACGTTATCAGGTTATCGGCTCTAGTCAACTTTTAAATTTCTTCTTCTTAGCTGGCAGAAAATATCAGAACAACCAAACAACTAATACCCATTTTGGCCATTCACTTTTTCAATATTGCTTTGGGAACTTTTGTTAATTGGACAATCTATTACCAAGCTTTCGGCCCTATCACTACTGGAATGTTTGCATATCAGTTATTCAACCAAATTTATATGTTGATTATTGCTTTCACAAGTTTTCTGATTGAATTGACAATGATTTTGTGAGTTGATACTATTAGAGCTGTTCAAGACTCAACCCCTTCTTATGTTTTCCACTTTATTCTGATCTCATGGTCTTGGTATCCTTTTTAGGTCCTAAAGGTACGTCAGTAGCAAGTCCTGGTCTCGACGTTGCTTATATCTTGGTCTTAATTCTTGATGAAAAATTTCGGTCCTGGACAGCTCTATATCTAGTCTTGGACCCTTTAATTACATATTTTACTTTTCCAGATGCCATCCTTATTTGAAACGGAATTTTGTCGGTTTGGCAATAAAAATACGCTCATTCTTCAAATGCTTGTTAATCTTCAAATTAAGACGGCACCAAGTTGCTCCTACTTCCATTACAAATAATGGATTTGATAGCAATGCTATTAAAAAACGAGCTGTTTCACTAACAAGTGTTCAAGGATTGGAAATGCTCCCTTGTGGCGGGATGAATCAAACCGAAGAATATTTTACACAATTAGCAGTAGCGTGGGCAAGAAGAAGATCAATTAATAATTAAATTTTTAAATTTTATATCACCCGAAAATAAATATATTTTATACAAAATTATTAATTAAAATAAACTGATTGATAATGCATTAGAATGGTTTAAGGCTAAAGAAATTGCTGAGGCTTGTAACTTGAAATCGAATTCCCCTCCCTCGCCAAAGAGGGAGGGGAATCTTCATGCAGTTTTTAAGCTCATGAATGGATTGAATTAATAATTCTTCACCTTAATAATTTTTCACATCCTATCCCATAGATGTGTTCCCCATCACCACGAATGGGTTGAACTATTAATTCCCCGTGGTAATTAATTAAGAAAATATGATAAGTGGATCGTATTCAATTGTAGGAAAAGTTAAGGTAAGTGACTGTTTGAGCATACTATGCTATGAACCATTTGTTGTTCGCCTTTGTCAGTCAGAACAATAGCACCTTGTACTACTTTCAAATGCGGTATCAAATCATCCTCATCCTCCTTCTCATTGTTATTATTATCAATTTGATGGTCTCTCTCATTCCTCTCTCTTGTATAAATGTAATTATTGTCAATAATGTTATTATTCATTGAAAACACATCTGAATCGACATATGGAATCATTCTCATTTGATCATCGTCTAATTGAAAGCTTGGACGTCTTTGACGGAACCAGCCTTCTTGTGGAATCTGAAGATATTTTATAATAAAATTTTGAAGAGTTATAGATAATACCTCTAATAATGCAGGTTTTTCATGGATAGATTCTTCATTCTCTTCAGTCTTTAAAGATAAACTTGGAGATGGGAGTTGGATCTCAACTTCAAAGTCAGAAACATTGCTTATAGAACTTGTATCTTCCTAAAATTTTTCAAGCCTAGTTTTGATCATTTTACTGATAATATTTTAATCAAAAAACCTTAGATCCATCAAAAATCCCCTCAAAAGTATTTGGCAAATCTATTCCACTCTTGACAGCCTCTTCGCGCATTTGACGCATCATGGACTCCTTTCTACGCTTTCCCAATAGTGGAAGTAGTACTTTTGCAAGAAAATTGTGTTCAATTTTCGAAGCATCACCATGCTTATAATTCTCGAGTGTTTGGGTTAATAGTCGTTTATAAAAATCCTCGATGGAGTTCTGTATCACATTTATGCACATTGATACCAATGAAAGTCCGATCATTACAAACACAAAAAATATAAGCATATAGCCTCTTCTAGATACTTTTACGTCTCCAAGTCCAACAGTTAAAAGCGAAATACAAACAAAATATAAGGATTTACTATATGTCCAATCCTTAAATTCAAAATTATTTTTCCAAAATAAACATTAGAAACCTCAACATGCTTAAAAAGTGCCGCACAAAAAAGTACCCACGAAACCGTGAAAGTAATGGCTACAAGAACATGCATTCTTGGCACTTCCTGATCTTCTTGATCATCAGAATTTTGATCCTCTTCTTTGTTTTCATTATGAGATTCATTAATACTTCCTTTAATTAATTATCAAGCTATTTTCCTTATAGTTCAGATAAAACTAGTTCTCATTATGATAGGCTAATAGCAATTGACCACTACGTATAAGGATATATGATACTCGAAGCCTGACACAAGAAAAATTTTTTCCATGAAATTTCCCGCCTTTCTCAGATAAAGTAAGTTAGCTTCCCGAGCCTTCAGGGTCGGTATCATTGGAGATCGGGGTTTGCCGGGGTTTGTGGTTCGGGTAGGGATATACGAAAGTGGATCACAATATTGTTATTTTAATTTTTTCATACGATATAGTAGATAATCCCCGTCATGACTAACCCGTTTCAATCAAATTCTTTGTCAAATTATCTACAGGCTCTGAATCTGTTGTTACTCTCGAAATTTTTTGTAAGTCTTCTGAGGTTAGTGTTGTAGTTGTTCTAGCATCAAAATGATCAAATATTTCCCTCTGCGCAATGCGTTGATCTTTGAAAAAATGTGTGGCTTTGCGTTCAAGTTCTTTTTGTGTCTATATTGAATTTTTTTCTTAATTTTTTGATTAAAATTTTTTACGCTTCTCAAGGAATGCTTGGTACTATCAATAATTTTTGAACGCCTCGATTGCCGTGAGGATTTCTTTGGGGCGCAATTCAGACATAGTCTGATATTATTTAAAAAATATTTTTGCCAATTCTTGTCTAGACAGGCCATTAATTCATTTATTGTTTTGTACAAGAATTTTCCCAGTTCATTTAATGTAATTAACATTAAGGGTATTCCTTCAAAAAATTTTTTTAATTTAAAAGTCAAATTAGATTATTAACCAATGATCGAATAAATTACAGTGCCAATCTGCCCAATATTTGTTTCACATGCAATATCCCCATATCCAATCGTTGTGAAGAGTGTTCCCGAAAAATACCTTTAAATTTTAAATAATATTTGCATGATAACTAGATGAATAGCTCTGATTGGGGAAAATTAAGAACGACTTGTAGGGCAACTTGTAGGATGTATTAAATTTATAATTTTCTAAAAGCTGCTTAAATTAGTTTCATGTACATTTAACCTATCAAAAAATTCTACATGTGATTATTCATGGTTACATTCAGAACATTATTCTTTAGTGTGTTTTCCAACAGATCCCAAAATTATATAATTTTTGTTTGGGTATTCAGGGAGTTTTTGGGCGAGAACATCAAGGGCCCCTAACCCAATGGGATTTGTGATAATTAATGAAGATATTTTTAAAATATAATCCGAAAAAAACACAGATTTTTATTTTAAGTTATGAATTATTTTTTAAATTTCTTTTACAATATTATTTGTAATAAAATTAATAAAATATACATTGCTGTAACAAAAGTCCATTCCTGCTCATTTCTGATTTTATTGCGCTTTTCTTCTTCATCTATATCTGAGTGGAATGATGGAATATCAAGCTGTTCAAATAAATCCTCAACTAAAATACCAAAAAGCTTATTCCTCTGTCCTTCCTCCAAACTCTCATCGTTAAAAGTCAATTTAATATTCGTTAAAAATTCTTTACGTATGAGTTCATAATATTGGATTCTTTTAAATTTTAACTTTTTTTAATTTTATTGCAAATTTTTTTCAATCTTGGGAATTCTGAAAATTTGTATGCCTCTTTTAATCTTCATCCCAACTCTATCACGATAAGTACCCAACATTGCATGTTAGAATATATTCCTTATTATCCGTGTGTATCAGGGATGCCACGGGTTACCCGAAACCCCGATCCGTAACATCCTTATAAGTCCAGAACCACGAACCTTAATCCCAGAAAAAGTTCGAAGACCCGACCCGAATTTTTTCTCACACCGTAACATCCCTGGTATAAATATGTATATCTGTGGTAGGTTGAGAATAAAGGTCTGCTCACTTAAAGCTATGGTACACACTCACAATAACGCACAAGATATCTTAAGACAAGAGCTTCTTCATAAATCTAGGGAAAATCTAAAGGGTCATGGAAAGCTCAAATTTTCCAATTTTAACTTACTTTATAATTTGTCTTTCAAATTCTGCTTTATTTTCTGTCAACCAAAAAAGTAAGGCACCAAAAATCATATAAATACTAATAAATGGTATTGGAACTAAATGATTTAAATGCCATTTTTTATAAAATAATTTGGCTGATTTTATCAAATATTTTTTATGTCGTTTATACGTGCTTAATTTAAATATATTATTTTTCTTATTTATCTTCTTTATTTTTGTTGTTGTTAAAGGTTGTAGAAGAGAATTTGTTGGCATAATTTTTAATATCCTAAGTAAGCTAAAGCAATAATTGAAATCTCTAATTAAAATCTATCAGAAATAATCACGATCTTGGGCGTATATCTATCAGTTGAATGCATATCTTGCGGATGGGTTGACAGTGGAAGTGGATCTGGGGATGGGTTTTATAATTTTTCCATCTCGAGGGGATTGAGTCGGGCGACAAAAATAGTCTAAGGGATCGGCTCAGGGATTGAGTTGAGTGACAAAATATTTATGAAATCAAGTCTTAATCGAATCGAACAGAGAAAATATCCTAAAGGAACAGGCTGTGGATAATCCTTAAAAAGATCGTTCTTGAACAGGGTCACAACTACTTTATCCTATTGTTAAAAATTATCTTAACCTTAACTCTATAAAGTCCTAATCTTTGATCACACTTGCAGATAAAATAAAAATTTGGTTCTACTTGACTTTATGAGTCCAATCGAACTTTATGAGTCCAATCGATGTTTATGAGTCCAATCGAACATTATGAGTCCAATCAAAATTTATGAGTCCAAACAAAACTTTATGAGTCCATAGGAATTTTATGAGTTCAATCACATTTTATTAGATTTTATTAAATAATACATTTATTAAATAATACATTAAAAATGAATAGGATTATGTTGCTAAACCTATGGAGCATAGGCGAGGCGCTTGTGCAAAACTCCGCGCTTCGCGCGGAGTTTTGCGGCACGCGCCTCGCGGGAGTCAACGGTCGCTGGGTTCTGGGTCGGCAACATAAACCTATCCCTTTCTTCAGCACCAGCTTTGATCTGACGACCTACCCTCGTAGCTCACAAAAATCCGATTGGATTCATAAGCTGTGATTGGAATCATAAACCGTAGTAGAGCCACAATTTTTACTTAGAATAATAAGACATGTCTGATTTATAAAATTTGTTTGGACTCATGAATTTTGATTGGACTCATAAAGTTTTATTTGGACTCATAAAGTTCGATTGGACTCATAAACTTCGATTGGACTCATAAAGTTCGATTGGACTCATAAACTTCGATTGGACTCATAAAGTTCGATTGGACTCATAAAGTTCGATTGGACTCATAAACTTCGATTGGACTCATAAAGTTCGATTGGACTCATAAAGTCAAGTAGAACCAAAAATTTTTCCAAAAATTATTAGCAGTAAAATAATTCCTTTGATTCTGCCAAATTCTCGATCACAGTCTTTTTTTCGCTACCCATCGATATTTTTTGAATAGAACATAGTAGTTAGTAGTTGCACATCTGGCTATCTATTAAATCATGAATTGAAAAGTAAAAGAAGAAAAAGTTTTCCAAGTTAATCCAAAATAAATCTAAAAACTTTGCTACCCCCTCCCCCTTCCCAATTTTCTTTTGTGACGTTAGTTTTCTCAATTCACAACTCTTTTATTTTAAATGTTTGTTTTTATGTTTATATTAAGAAGCAAAAATTTTTCAAAAGAAAATTTTTTATTGCGCATGCCGACAATTTAAGCACTAAAATAAACAGAGAAACTATTTAAATTTAAAATTGTTGTCTGATCAGAATTCTAATATATGTTATACATTCTATTTTGATAAGTTTTGATATCTTTAACGTGTTAAGATGAGTGATAGTTATTGTTAGTAAAATTTACTTTTAGATAGAATCCTTTGGAATTTGTTTAATTTGCGCTCTAAGATCTAATAGAGCTTTCAAGGGGTTGTTTCAGCACTATTTTGAGAGTAGTAAATGAGAGAAAACTGTATTGGTGAGATAATGAAATGCATCGAGAAACTGTTTTAAAAAAGCAGTTTATTTTGAAAAATAATAAGAAGCCAAAAATTTTATAAATAATCATGAATAGTAGATATTAAACGGATATTTGCTCAAAAGATTAATCAAATGCAGAGATTTTAGTGAGGGTTACTTTGAACTTTATTACTTTAATGAACATATTTTTTTTCTAACAATAGTTATGTATCTGTGATGTGACTAAAGTGATTTTAAACCCCGAAAATAAAGGTGAAACACCAAAAATGATGAAATCGGCGAAAGGTGAGATGTGAGTGCTTAAATTGTCTCAAGCTCAGAATACTAAAATTCATAAAATTTCAGCTTAATAGCTATCTTATCTTTTTTCTGACATTTTATTTTTAATTTCCAATAATTTGCTTTGTTCTATTAACGGCCAACTTTATTACCGATCAACTTTATTTAAAGTAACCTTTTAATAGTGCATATCATCTGTTTTTAAATTCGACACAAACAAGATTTAAACTCGTAATACATCCCCATGGCAACTATTTCTTTATTTATCCTCATCTAATTTTCACACAATTCAAACAATTTATTTTTAACAATAATTATTCTTTTAAGAAAATTTTAATTATATTTTTTATTAAAAGTACACATAGTGTAAATGCTCCTGCTCCAGAAAATTCCTACCAATATTTTCCAACTTTCAAAAGATTTGTTAGATCCTACAGGTCTTTATGGACCATCGCTGATCGAAATCGTCGGTTTTCGTGAATTTTCGATGATTTTCGTTTTCTTGGAGATTTCCTCATTTTTTCTTTAGTTCCGTGTTTCGTAAAACAATATTTTCGCTCATTTTCAAGAAAAACTAAAATAGCGAAACATTTATCCATCTAAACAAACATTTGACTTTTCTTCTTCGCGTGCAGTAAATTTTTAATGCCAGCCGTTTGCTCTACCCTTCCCCCCCCCCCCCCTCTCTCTCTTGCACACACACCTCTCTACTATTTATTAAAAATTTCACAAACTACAAAATTATTATACACAGTTATGTACATTCTCGAAACTATATTTTTCATTTTTATTGATTCATTTCCTTTCATAATTTTAAATTTTGACAGTAAATTTTATTACTAAAAATTAATTTTTCTCCCATAATTTTTAAAATAATTTTAAATATTTCTTAAATTTATTAACGACAAAAATTAAATTTTTAAAAGCAAGAATATTTTTCTAGCTAATAAATTAGCCCTAAAAACCCCCAATAATGTCCTATATAATATCCCCAGCATTCAAAGGGCTTTCATGCCAGGTATGTGGGCAACAATCGCATGGAAGGCGCTTTGATGTGCTTTGTTGCCTTCCTTGTGCCGCTTTTTTCAGGTAAAATAAATATTTTTTAAAAATATTGTCCGGAATATTAGAGAGAGATCTCATCTTATTATTCTTATCCTTAGAACTCTCATCCTTACAACGGTTATCACATCCCTTCCAAACACACGGTTTTAAAACACGAAATTTTGATATTTTTGCCAAATTTAACCGTTTCTATGACATTTTTATAACCGAAAATGTTCTAAAATAAGTAATTCTTATAAAAGTCCCCCGAGATAAAACCAATATTAAGTTATGCCTTGAATTAACAGAAAACCTGGTGCCAGTCAAAAACCAAAACCGAAAATATGGGGTCGAAAACCGACACAATAGATAACCTGGGGTACCAGTTATTAATCGGTAGTGTCAGCCCTATTCCCTTTCCCATTATACATTTTCAAATCTATGCAGTTTAATATGATTTCCCAATTTAGACGGTATAATGGCCTCAAAACCAAACGTAGATGTCAGAGAGAGAATAAATGTGAAAAACTGGGAATTGGTTTGAAATTCTGATTAAAATTCTTGCCAAAAAGTTTATTTTTATTTAGAATTTTTAAAGAAATGTAAAATTTGTCGGTACCGTAAATGTATTAGTATAGGCATGAAAATGACTAAAGACGAGAAGATTTTGGAAGAAAAAAAGGAAGAAAGTTTTTTACAAAATTTTATTGAGGCTTATGAAGAATATGTTGCCTTTCAACAAAAATTATTTTTTAATATTTACCCAGAAAAAGTATATCAACAAGCTTTGGTTAGCTAAAAAAAATAATTTGTCAGCCTTATATGATCGAATAATTACCCTCACTCTAGAAATGAAACAATAATTACCCCCTCCCAAATACCCTAGAACACGTTCAAATTTCAAAACAAATAATTGCCCTTATGAAAAATTGGGTTGGACTGCTGTTTTTCGATCCAGAGTCCCTTATCTACAATCTGGTGCCTAATCCTAATTTAGACGGTATAATGGCTAGGCCACTAACACGCCACACCATCTTAACAATTTTGTTGTTTAGCTTGAGCCGGTGTCCCTTCCTTGCTTTTTTTTACTTTATCCTTTGCTACTTAGTTAGCGCCACCCCTCCCAATTAATTATCCCCACTAGTGAGAGGATGAAACGATTATTCGGGGTAATTATTCGGACATATATAAAGTATAATAAAAAATTTAATTTTAAGTTTTTTATTCCTGAGACTTTAGAAATGCTAAATTGTTTTGAAATGAATTGCAGACCGGCACTGCTTACAATGCTGAATACTTCAATAAAAGAATTTAAAAATTTAGAAACTCAAGAGAAGGTAGTGAATTTATTAGAGGCGTCCAAGACTCTTGGCCTATAGACTTGACTCAGGACTTTCCTTGGGGTCTTGGTCTTCATGTTCTTAGGGAGAGTCTTGGGTCTTGCGGTCCAATTTTGATTTTGGTCTTGCGGATTGGAAAACTTTCGTTCTTGAGCATTACTATTTAATTTTTTTTATTATTATACAGCTCGAATTGTTCGACTCCTGCTTTAACCAATTAAATTTCCTAAATTGTCTCAATTTAACAATTACCAATTTTCACTCGGAAAATTATCTTGTTGATAAATTTATGCTAGCCTATGGCCATTTGTTTGATTTTGGGTTTGCTGATAAAATAATTAATTATTGGGTGAAGGATATGCTAAATAAAGAGGATTATTTTAAGTAGGATTAAGCGTGTATTTTTTATTAATTAAAAATCTTAAAGTGCAATTCTGACTGAAATTAAAGAAAAATATTTTCTTATCAAACTTTTTATTGAAATCTCAAAAATACAAAAGGAGGATTGTTGTGCTCTTATGGCTATTACTTTATTTAATAAAGGTAATCTTTTAACTCCCCCCCCCTCCCAAAGTCTAAAAATTCCTGCTATGATAAAGTTAAATAATAGGTAGTTGAGGATTCTGATTCAGCGTTCAAGGTTGAAATACAACCTAGAAAAGCGCAACCTATGAGAATATCCTATACTTTGTACATCCTAGCGTGAAGTCCGACTGCATTATTAATTAGAGATCGGACCGAACGAAATATCTTACAAAAATTTCTATTATCTTGTAATACTTCTCGAGATATCTATTTTTAGTCTGGTAATACGCTCCTAGACCTACAAGTATTGAGCATATAAATTATTCCTTAATCTCATCATCTTCCAAAAATCATTAGATACCTATACCTATTTAGCTTCTTTAATGAATCTCTCAAATGAGCAAATTTGGGAGAAGTTGACTGAAACAATTTTAAATGAATGGCTCCAGAGGTTATGTAAAAGGTTTAATTCTAAAAAAGCTGCTTCTGTTCATATTGCTTCATTAATTTCATTGCTGGTTAATTTGGATGTAATTTTTAAATTTTTTATTAAACCTACAAATAATTTTCAATTTTCAACAGAATCATTGTAAAGAAATCAAAAAATATTCAAACATAATATTCTCGGATTCCATTGTTCCTATGAGCATCGTAAAGGAGGAGTGCAAGGTCCCAAAATTTTTATTTTCTTAATAAAAATTTCAAAATCATAATATTTTAGTTAACCTTTATACTTCCAAATCTGCTTCGTATTTTGAATGCTCATAATCGAATTTGTGGGGCGTTTTATGACGTGCCAGACAATTATTTTAGAAAGTTTGCTGATTTCAATGATGCAATAATATCTCCAAACAATATTCTTGGCTATCATGAAAATTTTAACGTATTATTTAATATTTTATTTTACACTCGGATCTCACTATTGGTTAGATTGGATAGAATTTTCATCCCCTTCAGTGCCCCTAGGAATTAATTCCCATTGTACAATTCCAAATCTAGCTAATTCAAAGGGCTCATTCTTTTTGGGTCAACCCACTAGGCTTTGATAATAAATGATAAAATTTGATCGTCTATTGGATAACCTATTCAGAGGTCGGGCCGAAATCGGAACTCGAAAATCAGAAGTCCGTCCACCTTCTTTAGGCTTACCACCTTCTCAAGGCATAATCTTACTTTCTGTTTAAGCAGACCCTCAATACATTTTTCACCGCCGTGAGTGTATCAATTAGCGATGTACCTGTCGAACCCTAATTCAAAACCTTCGCTACCAGATATAATATTTATTTCATTTAGCCACATCCTCCTGTCATGAAGGAGCAGGATAGGCAAACATTTTTCACTGAACTAGATCAAAGTAAGGATGCAATATGCCACCCATATGTTTTAAAATACGTTGTTGTCACTCGATTGCTAGTTGTTGGTATCTACAATGCTTTGCCGTTTTTCAGACAATTATCAAGAAATGATCAAGTTTGGAGTTCTATATATAATTTATTTAAATAAATTATTTTTAGAGTTTATTACTAAATCACCATATAAGAATTGTTAATTCTTATATCAGTTCTTTCATTTCCGCAAAAATGAAGTCAAACGTGTTAATTGGTACAGATGGTGTTAGTGCTTTAGATATTGTCGAGGCACAAACAAAATATCGAGAAAATAAAATGTAATTTGCATTTAATAACGTTCAGAACGCTCAAGAGGCCTTAGGTTAGGATATGTTAGTTGTAGCTTGGTTGGCCACTGGGCATAAGACCTCAGAAGACCTGTATCTCAGAGATCTGGACCTCAGACGACCTGTAAGACCTCAGAAGACCTGAATCTGATGAGATCTCAGAAGATCTGTATCCCCTTTCGATGGGATGATTCCGCTTCGCCCTCTGTTCTCCCTCCTTCCATTTTTCGCTTAAAAAAATGGCAGGCCCATCACTTATACCCACTAATATCTAAGATTATTATTTCATAGTAATCTTCGACTAAATAAAAAATAAATTTGAATAATTTCAAAAAGTTTTTTTAGTTTAATGAATTTGGCACAAAGAGCATTTACTAAACTTATTGACCCCTTCTTCCAAATAATTCCAGCTATTGCTGAAGATGAATTCGCTTTAACTTTAACAATCCTTTGTGCAACTGGAGGTATATCCCATTAATAGGAACCTAAATTTTACTTTAACTAACAGTATCTGATCTCTCTTCACATGCTCGTGTACTGCTCCAAAATGAATGCGAATTTTATGCCAAAAAGCTTTTAAATCTTTGTCAAGTCCGGTTTGGCGATGTGAAGGGTGCTTGCCGTTATGCTGAATTTATGCATTTAATTGAAACTGCATTCACGTTTGACAGAAATTTCGAATTGTACGTTACTTATGTATCAACTTTTTACATTCAAAAAAGCATTGATATCTACATTCCCGAATATTTGTTAAAATTATTATTCTAATTTTGAAGCAATCAAGCAAAAATCCACTTTGATTACTTGAAAGGAAACTTTGTGATTTTTCGCCAATAATCAAAACATTTCAGTTGAACCCTACGTATTCTCCACTTTCTTTTATAACCTCTCTAGCGAAAGTTCAGAAAAATAATTTACCCTCACTCGAATGCCCTACCACACGTTTAAATTTCCAAAACTCGAATACTAGTTGTATTTTCACGATAAATTAACCCTATAGCGAGAGGTTGAAACAATAATTACACAGGGTAATTATTCAAGAACTGCATTATTTAACTTTCAATTTTTGATTTTTTTTATTTTCAATCATATTTGAATTCGGAGCTCTTTAAATTATAGTGAATATATCAGGGATGCGCCTTCCCGGATCTAAAAACGGAAGAACAAGAGCAGAATACCATCCAATGTATGTATAGAGAAAGCCCATTCCTGGTATATTTATTTATATCGAATCCGAGGTAGCTGGATTATATACAAAGAATAAGGTATCTCTCATAATATTCTTTTGACTATTAAAAATTTTAAAATCTGCCATTACTTAAAATTTCAATTCAAATAAGAATTTAATTTTAAATTCTTATTCAAATTTTTATTTGTTTAAACAATCAATATTTTTCGTACTCGTCACCAGCTGTGAATTATCTATTTTAATTTACCTTTAAAAAATTTAGAGGAAATTCTTTATTGAATTTTTATTAATTTTTTTTATTAAATTTTAACATTCAAAAATTTGATAAAATTTTTATAAAAAAATTTTATAAAAATTTATTCCCATGACAACGTCTTAAATTTTGTATATACATACTACCTACCCACTTTTTAGAATATTTCTTAAAAAGCATAACTATGTATGATCAGTACATAAATTTAATTTATTAAAATTCTTACTATTTTGTGCCCAAAATATCCTCACGAATGTGTGTATTTATTCATACTACTATAATTTTTTATATCCACATTTTATTAACAAACACAGTATTTTTTATTTACATACCTTTATTTTTTTAATATCCCTTCGTGTGTATATCCTTTCATTTAAAATTAAATATCCCACCTTTAAATTCTCTCATTCTTCAATTACTAATACCGTATCTTCACGATTAATTCCCCTTAACTACCCCCTCGAATAATTCCCCGCTTTTGATTAATTCCAGGGATGATTGAGATAATAATTTCAAACCTCCAAATTCCCTACTGCACGTTCACATTTCAAAAAAAATTTCAAAAATATTTAAAACTTCCCGAACCCATAAATAGGTTGAGACATTAATTTTCCAGGGAATTAATCAAGAAAATACGTTGAATTTTTTTATTTTTGCAATTTATTCGATTTTTATTTGATAAAAAATTAAATTTTTGAATAAATCATGATTTTTAAATATAATTTTTATTTAAAAATATTTATATTTTTTAATCTAATTTTAATTTTAAAATTTATTTAAAATAGTTCCCATAAACATGCCCTCCTATATAGTCTCTTCAGCCTTTGAAGGACTTTCCTGCCAAGTGTGTGGTCTACAAGCTCATGGAAGGCGTTTTGAAGCAGTTTGTTGCCTTCCCTGTGCTGCTTTTTTCAGGTAAACTATTTTCTGGAAAAACTTCAAAATGTCTGGAATTTTTAGACGCTATGTCCTTTTGAATTGTAATCATAAATGTCTAAATGAAAATAAATGTGAAAACTATGGGACTGGTATTTTTAAATTGTAGTAGCCTCTAAAATTTGTACTTAAATTCAGAACAAATAAAGAAATGTAAAGCTTGTCGTTTCCGGAAATGTTGTAATATTGGAATGAAATTGTCCAAGGAAGGAAAAAATACTGAAAATAAGGAAGAAGTTTTCTTACAAAAATTTATTGAGACTTATGAGGAATATATTACATCTCAACAGAAATTATTTTTTAATATTTATCCGGAAAGATTAAATCAAGCCTCACCGGTTAGCTAAAATAATTCTTAAGTAAAGTATTCGATCTCTTTACAGAAATAGCAATACTATAATATATTGGGTAGAACGATTACTCCGTATGTTAGATATTTTAAGCATTTTTCTTGCCAGATTTATATCTTGTTTTAGAGGGAAACTTTCTCCAAACATACATAGTCCTTAAGCACTAAACATCCTTCCACCGACTGATGTTTTTCACATCCCCTTTTACTGCCTAGGCTGGATTGTCGGCATTAGTGTTGGCAGATTCTAGGAAATCTGGTGTGTATATAGATATCAGTACTCTATTTTTGGATCCAAATGTTCGGATTTTCCAAAAAATTCAGCCTTTTATCCAAAAATTTAATTATAAATTAAAATCATTTACAGTATTTTATTCCCGAAAACTTACAAAAATTACGTTATTTTGAAATGAGTTGTAAACCAGCGATGCTTACAATGTTTAACAATTCATTTAAAGAATTTGAAGATTTGGGGATGCAAATTAAGGTACCGAAGATACTATCAGAATTAGTAATATATCAAAATTTCTAGCTCGAATTATTCGACTCCTGCTTTAACCAATTAAATTTTCTAAATTGTCTCAGTCTAACAATTACCAACTTTCAATCAGAAAATTATTTTGCCGATAATTTTATGTTGGCATATGGATATATTTTTGATTTTAGAATTTCTGAACGAATAATTAATTATTGGGTGAAGGATATGAAAAATAAAGAGGATTATTTTAAGTAGGTTTCAGATCCTTTTAATTAAAGCTAAATTAATTTTTCAGTACAAAAATGACTGAAATGAGAGAAAAGTATTCTTTATTTCGAAATTTTTTGGAATTTTCAAAATATAAAATTAAAAAATTGGATTGTTGTGCCCTTATGGCCATTTATTTGTTTAATAAAGGTCGATAATTTTAAATCTTTTTTAATCTCAGTTTTCGAATATTTAGCTTCCTCAATTAATTATTCCACAAATAGTGAAACGTGGGAGAATTTGAAGGAAACAATTTTAACTGGATGGCTCCAAAAGCTTTCCAAGACGTTAAATTCTAAAAAAGATGCTTCTGTTTATATTGCTTCATTAATTTCTTTGCTGGTTAATTTGGATGTAATATTTTGAATTTTAATTTATTTTTAAAATAATTTTTCGGTGTGGCAAATACGACGCGCAAATTGTTTTTATTATAGTATACATAATTTGCTTCAGCATCATCTAAAATTGATGAATCTTTTATTCGATTAACAACACTTTGATAGATTTGATGGTACCAGGACTAGTTTATAATTTTATTCAGAGATCCATATCTCGGTCCATTGAAGTTGAAGCATATTATGCTAAGAATAAATCGCACGTCTAATTTGCCACATCTATTTTTTAGAATCATTGTGAAACCTTCAAAAAACAATTTTGTACATATTCCAATGCTGTTGTTCCAGTCAACTATTCGGAGCAGACTTCCAATGTTAATATTATTTTGATAATATTTTCAATAATCTATTAAGATTTTTCTCCTAATTAAAATAAATTTTAATTTTCAGTCATCTTATATTATACCTCCAAATTTGCTTCGTATTTTGACTGCTCATAATCGAATTTGGGGTGCATTTTATGAAATGCCTGAAAGTTATTTTGCCAGATTCACGAGTTTTAATGATCTAATATTCTCTTCTGACAACGTTCTTGGTTATCATGAAAGTTTTAACGTAATATTTTTAAATAATTTATATAGTAAAAGGAAGTCTAGTCCCGAATAGGCATTCATCCAGGGATCTCCTGGGAGTTAATGCTAGGCGCTTCGGTCCCCAAGCTCTACCGACTGAATTTAATTGATCCTAAACCCCCGCCAAGTCTCCCTTACAATATTTTAAAATTGCCCTCCTACAAATTTAAATCCCTATTACAATTTTAAAAAATTATTTAGCCAAATCCTCCTGTTATGAGTGAACCAGAAAGACAAAGATTTTTCAAAGAGATTGATGAAATTCAAGATGTTCAACGGCACCCACATATTAAAAAATCTATTATCGTTTGTAGGCTACTAGTTATTGGAATTTTTAAGGCTTTACCTTTTTTTCATCGTTTAGCACGTAATGACCAGGTTGAAGATTTAAACTGAATGATTAAATGGAGTTTTAATAATTTTTTAAGATAATTCATTTAAATCATCGAGTAAAAACAGTTAATATATTTTTAAAAACATACAATGCTGCAAAATTGAATACGGCAACCTTAATTGGGCCAGATGGCATTACATCAATGGATGTTTATAGAGCTCAAAGCAGATATCGAGAAAATAAACAGTTAAGAAATTTTATACAGATGGATCTCTTTTTTAGATGCCCCCTAAATTAGATAGTTCTTAAATTTAGCTAGATACTCTTTGAACTCTTTCAGCTGATTCCGAATTAAACAATATTTATTTTATAGTTTGATTAATTTGGCTGAGAAAGCATTCAGCCGAGCAGTTGAACCTTATTTCCGAATGGCACCTTTAATTGATGATGAAGAATTTTCCTTAATGTTATCAATCCTTTGTTCGACTGGAGGTATTAAATTTGCTTAAAAATTATTTAGCCATTGTTTAGGAATTCAACTTATGAGCTACTGATATGTAAATAGGACATGAAATACCCCCTCCGAAGCAGGGGACGGGTCTCGTATACAAAACGGCACACGGACACTCCAAAATTTTGGTTGCCCCCTGCCTAAGCAGGGGGACCTATTAATCCCTTCATAATTATTCTTTTTAACTTTTTGAATTTTGTAAAATATTTATACATCATACAAGTAGATAAGTAAGCTTGTTATATCCCATTCCCTTCTCCACTAAGAATCTTAATTTTATTTCAGCCTCAGCAGAACTCATTTCTTCACATGCCCGTGTACTGCTCCAAAATGAATGCGAATTTTATTCCAAAAAACTTTTAAATTTTTGTCAAGTTCGTTTTGGAGATGTTAATGGGGCTTGTCGTTATGCTGAGTGTTTGCATTTAATTGAAAATGCATTCGTTTTTGATCAGAATTATCAATTGCTAACTACATATCTTGAAGTATTTTATAACCACAGAAAATTTGAATCGGATCACCAATTCCCAAAATATTTATTAAAATTAGCTTGATTTTTTAGAATTATCATTTTATCATTTTAATTAATTTTTTATTCTACATGATTTAATTGTGAAAACTAGAATTCAGCGGTATATTATGAATCACATTTCTTAATAAAAATGTCGAGCCTGTTGCAAAGCTTGTAGTTGAATCTGGTACGGAAGATGTTGAAAAAGTTGAATATGTACTTGTTAATAATGTTGATGCTTCCGTTGATTCTGTTGTTGTTGATGTTCCATATGAATTAGTTGATTGGGTTAAGTAGGGATAATAACTTTTTGTAGAGGATAAACAAGGGCAGAACGTAGTTGATGCAGTTAAACCTGTACTTGCTGTACTTGATGAAGTTAAACCTTCACTTGTTGTTGCTGTTGTTGTAGATGAAGTTGTTGTTGATGTTATTGTAGAATCGTTTATGGGGATTGTTATGCTGCCTATTTTCAGTATTAAACCATCGTCGGCAATTACTCTGTAGGTTGTAAGAAGCAGTACTATTAATAACATTTTAATTTTTATTTTAATTATTCGAATTTTTAAAAATGAATTAAAGCAAAAATGAATGTTTGACAAAAAATATTTACCTTTTCAATGTACTTTTAATCCACGAATAATAAATCTACTAAAATAATACCTCGTTGTAAATAGCTTGTTAATATTGGGTATGTAATTATTATTTTAATTATCCCCTTTGGTAATAAGTCTACTTGTTATTGTTGCCAGCTTTACTGCTTACTCATTAAAACAATATCCACATGATTTCCTTTATTTTTAGATTGTAACTTTAAATATTTAATTGTTTTATTTAATAAGATTAATAATCCCTGTTATGTATTATCAATTTCAAAAAATTTCAAAAATTTTTCTCAGGATTTTTAGTTTTCCTATCGATTATAAAATTAACCAGAAAAACCACCAATGGAATTTGGGACGAATTTTTCACCGGCGGGTATTCATTCATCCGCTCAATCATCACTGCCTATGGCGATTCAATGAAGCGTTGCGCGAGCACACAACACCCACACACACAAATTCAATAACCTTCCCTTTTCCCATTCCAAATCCCCTCTCTCATCTCTCTCAAAAATTTCAGTCGCCGCAAACACTTTCGCCTTCCTTCGCTGAACTGATGGATTAAATGAACGTCGGCAAGAGATGAAAATGGCGGGGACGTCCTTGAGTTATTCTAAATCTTCAGCTCAAAAAGAAAAATCCTTCCCTTTTTTGACTAAATTCAAAATTTGGATCAATAAACATTAAAAAAAGATGGTTTTTTCTACAAAAAAATTCATAAAATAATTTGTAGTTCAATAATACCCAAGTCTATTTAACTTTTAATCTTCTAGATGACAAACAAAAATATTTACTATATTATTCCATTCTTCCTTATCTCACTTGTTAACCTCACTAATTGTTGTCCTGATCAAGTTAAACAATTTTGTTCTTGTGTTGATCAATTTGATGGTGTTTTGCTTAATTGTACAGCTCCATCTTTTGGGAATCAAACTACTTCAGGAGAAACTTGGGCAAAAAATTTAATGCAGGCGTGTGTTTTACTTAAATTTTAGAACTTCTAATTAACTAAAATTTCCTTTTTAAAGACCCTCAAGTCCAACCAAGCTCATCTTGGATTATTAAAATTATTAGCTATTCATGGAAGCAACGATGGAACTAGAGAATCATCTTTAATCCCCATACTCTCCGACAATTTATTCCAAGGCCTTTATATTAAAAGACTTGAACTTGTTGGTTGTGGGATTAGTGTTGTGCAGAAAGGGGCATTTAGAGGGCTTGAATCTGTTCTTCAGGAAATAGTAATTACTGGAAATAGAGTAAATTAATTCATTAAATTTAATCAACTGTCAAAAATACTTGACAGATTCAAGAAATATCATTTAATGCTTTTCATCAAATGAATGCCTTAATAAAACTTGATCTCTCTGATAATTACATTGAAGAATTAAAAACAGAATTGCCGAGAATTTCAAAAGTAAACTTTATTATTTAATAGAGTCGTCCTCCTTCGAAGATACACCTTTGGGGCTGGAAATATTTATCTTATAAGTGTGTATCCTAAATAGAGAGGATCACCCTATCTTAAATAGGGAGACCTTGAAATCCACTACCTAAAGGAACTTGAGAATAGGTATGCGCTATCTTCTGCTGCCAATAAAATTCGGCATTTAATATCTCCTTTAAAACTGCAAGAAAATTATTTCAAATTGAGTTTATCTACTAGTACTTCGTGTATTGACACTAACAATATCGCCTATAAATAATGGCATTCTTTTGAATTTTCAATAAATAATACCTTAATAATTAAGCTTAACGACATTAATCTATCACACAATAAAATTACTGCTATCCACAAAAGTTTCTTTGACAATGTTAAACATTCGCTTCAAACAATAAATTTGGGTCATAATCTTCTTGAAGAAGTACCTGCAAGTTGTAAGTACCGATTAATATTCCTCTTTTGAATAAACAATTTTTAAAGCTCTTCGAGGTTTTCGAATGTTGATGGCCTTACATTTACACAATAATAATTTAAAAAATTTGCCACAACTTTCATTTATGAATTTACCAGTCCTTTCCCTATTAAATCTGGCAGCAAATCAAATTCGTTCAATTCATCGTCAGGCTTTTCTAAATGTTCCACAACTTCGATTTCTTTATTTATCAGCAAATCAGTTGTCTGAAGTAACTAACACAGCCATAAAAATTAAAAAAATTAAACATTTTAAGGTCCAGCCCTTTCAATTTAGTTCCTTTGAGCGATTAGAAATGCTTGATCTTAGCAATAATAAAATTGAAGATCTTCCAAATGATACTTTTGCTGGCCTTCCAATACTAAAACAGCTTTATTTGGGCGAGAACTTAATTGATCATCTGCAGCCTGAGGCCTTCTCTTCAAATTCAAGCATTGTTTCTCGGCCATTTAATATTTATTTAATAAATTTTTATTTAAGGCAGTACTGATTTTGGAACAAAATAGAATATCAGAACTTCAAAAAGATGTATTTCGCAACCTTCGCCAACTTCAACAACTTTCATTAAAAGCAAACAAAATTAGATCCATTGACGCATATACATTTCGAGGGAACCCTTCTCTTGCAATGCTTGATCTAAGTCATAATGAAATCATTGATTTGGCTCCTGGAACATTTTTAAATCAGTTAAATTTGCTCTTGGTTGATTTGAGCAACAACAAAATCCTTCGCACTCCTTATGGAGCTTTTGGACGTAGAGTGGCAACTGTACTTCTTAAAGGTGGATTCTGATAGTCTCTCACATTGTGATTTTTAACTGAATCTTTTCATAGAAAATCCTTTGGTTTGTGTCGAAAAGATTCATATGCTTCAACAAGGCAATGGTCTTTTTATTCCAAATAGTAATGATGCTATTTGTGGGGAACATAAAGACCATGATGTTTCTAACACTACTACGGTTAGGGTTTCTAAGTTAGGGAGAACCAAATAAAATCTAAATTAATTTAGATCCCAAGTAGCGAGTTTGAAGCCAAAAATAGTGGTTTAATTGCTGATCAAGAATCTTCAATTACACCAAACCTAAGTGAGGAGACTGAGGATGAAGTAGAAGATGATAATGAACCTTTAACCTCTCCCTCCTCTTTTGTCCAACAATTGGAAGAAAATCAACAAATTTCTAAAAACAAACAACAGAATATAAGTATAATTACTCCAGGAAGAATCAAACCTATTCGGATTATTCCAAATGCTCAACATGTGACAGCTATTCAATCGAATGTTGGAAAGAATTTTTGAAATAGAAAAATTTTAAAAATTTAATTAAAGAAAGCATTAACGTCCCCTAACAAAGAAAACAAGCCAATTGCTCTAACTGAAAGTATTATTGAAGATACTGAGTATACTACAAGCATTGAACCTTCGTCAATTTCAAGCAGTTCTTCTAGACAAGGTCGGGTATAAATTAATTAAACTGACTAAAAGAGCTATTCAGATTTGACAGAGAACACAAAAGTTCAAACAACCACAGCTGAGGTTGGCATAAACCCTCGGGTTATCTATTCACATCCTGTTCCGTTCCTAAAGCCTGCTCCAAAAATGCACACAGCTACTCAGTAAGGGCTATTCAAAATATTTTACTCGTTTATTTAATTAAAGCGTTGAAAAAGATCAAAATGGAAATCCGATATTATTACCAACTTTGCCACCAAGCATAGTTGTTGCCGAAAATTCTTGGCATTTGAATCAACATATGCCTTTAGAAGAAGATAAAAATGGGCAAAAACTTGACAGAGAAGGTAGCGAATTTTTTATGAAAAAAATATGGCTCACTTTAGGGCATAAGCGCTCTCATATGACACATAAAAGCATATACATATAGCCCTAAAGTAGAGCCAAAATAATTATATACTAAGGTGATAATAAAATTACTACCACATCCTACACCGATCATTCAACCCAAAATTACTCAACAGTAGAAAATAACGAAAAAATTGAAGAATTTCCATTGCTTTTATCAAAAACTCCAGTAATATCAGAAGAAAATTCGTTACAACGCGTTGAAGCTGAACTTCCAGAGAAAAGGAGTAATAATAGAAGAATGTTTCCAACAATAATTATTGTTATTTGTATTGGTGCTGTTGCTGTTGTAATGTGTTCTGTTTTTGTTGGATTATGTGTTGCTAGAAGGTCGGTTATTATTAGACTAGCAATAAATGCCAGAAAGTCGTAGGATCGATGCCTTCTCAGAGCTAAACCTTTACTTCTCTCATACTTAATTTTAGGCTATAAATTATTGCCTCTTTTTATTTTTACCCTCCCTTTATTAAGGCGTAAACTTCGTCAACTTCATTCCGATACAGGCATAAGTTTGGGTACAGCTGGCCTTGTTGGAATGCAATCCTCATCTTTATCATCTCATTCACCCATTTCAAATTCATTTATGAATACTGCTAGCACTACTAGAGCGGCACAAATGGGAGGGTTTTGCTATATTTCTGGTCCGAATCAGCAAAGACAGTATGAGACTTTAAAAAGGTGAGGCTTATCGTTCCAATTTTATTAATAATCTCTGATTTAAGAGAAGGAATACAGCAAAATTTTGGCGGAACATTGAATAGATTGTCTACTACACAAGAGGATATTTATGGATGGCTTTATACTCCTTGTGGATATAATGCTTATCGGAAATAAAAAATTTTAACATGACCAGAAAAATTATTTATTAAGATTTTTAAAATTAATGGAAATTCAAGAAATTCCGGTCATATGTAAAAACAGGTGCAATAAATATATAAATTTTTCCAAAATTCATTCCATATGTTTATTTAAAATTTTTAATAAATTTCAAAAAAATTTTTGAGTCTTTTTGAATTAAAAATTCATATTGATAATGCACAAGTTATATGCTCCAAAAATAAAGTAACTCTGTCCAATTCCCATGGAACTTTTATGTAAATGAAAATAATTTTTGCAATACAAAAGCAAAAGTCTTAGAAAGTTCTCCCTTCTGTGAATACATACAAAATTTTGATATAATGATGTTAAAAATATTTAAGTAAATTTTTAGATTTTATATGTTAATTAAGACTGGGTAAATAGTTTTAAGTTTAAATGCCCCCTCCGAAGCAGGGGACGGGTCTCGTGTACAAAACGGCACACGGAAATTTATGCCCCCTGCACGAAGGCAGGGGACGGTCCAAAATTTGTGCCCCCTGCACGAAGGCAGGGGGACTTGAGTTGCCCCCTGCACGAAGGCAGGGGGACTTGGGTTGCCCCCTGCACGAAGGCAGGGGGACTTGAGTTGCCCCCTGCACGAAGGCAGGGGGACTTGGGTTGCCCCCTGCACGAAGGCAGGGGGACTTGGGTTGCCCCCTGCACGAAGGCAGGGGGACTTGAGTTGCCCCCTGCACGAAGGCAGGGGGACTTGAGTTGCCCCCTGCACGAAGGCAGGGGGACTTAAGTTGCCCCCTGCACGAAGGCAGGGGGACTTGAGTTGCCCCCTGCACGAAGGCAGGGGGACTTAAGTTGCCCCCTGCACGAAGGCAGGGGGACTTGAGTTGCCCCCTGCACGAAGGCAGGGGGACTTGGGTTGCCCCCTGCACGAAGGCAGGGGGACTTGAGTTGCCCCCTGCACGAAGGCAGGGGGACTTGAGTTGCCCCCTGCACGAAGGCAGGGGGACTTGAGTTGCCCCCTGCACGAAGGCAGGTGGACTTGAGTTGCCCCCTGCACGAAGGCAGGGGGACTTGAGTTGCCCCCTGCACGAAGGCAGGGGGACTTGATTGCCTCCAGCCGAAGCAAGAGGACTTTTGGAGCGCTCGAAGTATTAAAAATAATTATTAGTATAAGCTTTGAAAATAAAAAATTTTCAACGGTAAATAGCAAAGGGTTATAGAACATTAATTAATATTTATTCATTTAATAATTTCTATGTCTTTCCTTATTTCACTTTTCTTTCTTTTTTTCACTGTTCTCTTTATCTTTCTTTTATTCTATTTCTTTATTTTGTGAAGAAAAAAATAAACGATATATCTAAAGTCTTGTGTTTATCAAAATGGTCAGAAGTGAAAAATATTTAAAATTGTCGAAGGGCAGATTTTTTATGTTTTATCACCTATTAATCTTTTAATAATTATTTTTCCAGAAATTTTATAAATTTTGTAAGATTAGGTACTTACTATTTACCCAATTAATGTTCAAATATTATTCGCAAAACATTTTTGCTTGAGAGCAAAACAAAAATTAAACGCTTGATCTAAACGTAAATAGACAAGAATTTGAGAAAATCAAACAAACAACAGCGTTAAAAAGAAAAAAAGTTTTTAAGACGGATTTGGATTTTGGAAGAAATCAAATGAGGCGTTAAATGTGCGCAATTTGTCGTAGTTGACCGTGAACAGGAAGGCGACATTGAAAAAATAAATTTTTGTTTTGAATATTTATTTGAAGAATTTTTGATCAAACAAACATCCTATATCCTCTATTTTACTTGAAAAAATTCTTAAAAATTTCCAAATTTTATTGACATCAATTTACGTTTATTTTTTGTCCTCCTCCTCAACGCTCTACTTCATTTGTGGTTTCCTCCTTCCGTCCGAATGACTATTTTTCTCAATGAATGGCTGAGCACTACTAGAAGACTTTTTAGGGGATTGGCCATTATTCTCTCCCTTTTTTGGAGGAGTGCCTCCGTCAAAATTCAATTTCCTTTTTTTGGCCATTTTCTAAATTCGAAAATAGAGAATTGCCAAAAAAAGTGCAAGAGAACTACTGAAAAATAGCAAAACAACTAATAAAAACGGCTTTATTTGCTTTAAGTTTTTACGACAATTTAATGCATTTTCTTTACTTTTTTATGTTTTTTTTAATTTTTAAATAGTACCTAAATAGTTGTTTAATAGTTTCACATCGGCCCCGAACACTTCTTCCTCCCCCGAAACCTCACTCCCCCCCCCCCCCCATTTTCTACAATTCTGGGACCACTCAGAACCCTCATCCAAAAGGCAACTCAGTCCCCTAACCCCGCCAAAACAACCCCAACAACCCTCCCCAGCAGACCCAATCCCCGACACTCCCGAACCTGTACTGTCAATGATGCCACCTTAATTTTAATTATTGACAGACATTTTATTTATTAAAATATTTCTAATGACGTGAAGCAAGGTCATGATCGTTGTTTCTGTTTTCCCACATCATAATTTTTCATGAATATTTCCGTGGAATTTTTAATATATTTTTTGCCCAGTCTATTTTCTTTTATCCTCCTTATTTAACCAAATAATTATTTAAATTTACATATTATTCCAATTATTTTCCTCCTTTATTAAATTTTAATTATTTATCTGGCCACTTTATTACAGAACAATTCTTTTAAAAAATATTAAGCTCATTTATTACAAATTCCCAATATTCTTTAAATTATAAGGCTTTTAATCCTTTCCCACATTTTTTATTATTACTTACATCTTCGACTCTTTTCAAAAAAATTCCCATAATTCCCCACCCCTTTTCTTCAATTCTGGGACCATTTACTCCCTTTCCCGCTCATTGTTAAATCCAATGACCCAGCTAAATATAAATCCGCAAAAATCTCATCCTCAACTTGAGTCATTCTTTTCTCCTTTGTATAGCTGTTGATGGATATTTGTAAGATACTCACCTATTTATTTGGGCCTTATTCTATTTTATTATACATTCTTGAATAATTGTTCCATAAAAAACTCTTGAAATTTTTAAAGATGGTTTATAATTTATTTTAATAATTTTGGAAATATTTAAATTAAGGCTTTGATAATTAATATTATTTTTACGATAATCGAGAGTGGACGGTAGACTTAAAATAAATTAGAGTTGGCCGGTATCATGCTAGCAACCGTTATCTGTCGGTATTATTCTTCTTTGTTTGATTACTGATACTGATTTTGCTGATACCGATACCGAAAGATAAATCCCGATAACCATTTTGCCCAATATTTTTTGCTATTTAGGGTCAGTGTTTTGCCTATGAATTTGTGTAAATTATTTAAATTTTTTAAAATTTCAATAAAATATTTTAAAGAAAATTTAACTAAATCTCTTATTCTTTTTATAATTCACAAAAGGATTTTCTTATACCTTTATAAATTGCCCGACAATTTTTAATAGTATTATTTAATATTCAAGTGCACTTTAATAAAAGATATTTTCTATAATACCTTGCTATGGATATTTTTTGTATTTTTAGCAAAATTATTTTAGTTTATATCGGGGGTCTAGCCGACATAAAAAAATAAATTCCGTCAATTTCAGTTGTCGGGAATACCTCGGAAAAAGGTTTTTCTGAAATCGACTGATCCGACTTCGGGAATCGGTTTGGCTAGACCCCTGGTTTATATGATCCTTTAATATACACCAAGCTCTTATCCATACTTACCAGGATTTTAAATTCAATGTTAAAATTTAATAAATACTTTCTATTCCCCCTTAATATCCTTCCCATTTTTCCTTCCTGCAATTTATTAAAATTGCTTCACATTAGCATTTTTCCACCCTTCTACACTAAAACTCATTGAATTTTTTCTTCATTTATGTTAAGGCTTTTACTCATTCCTCCTTTAGACACTTTATTTAGTTGAGGGAAAGTAGACCTAAACACAACAAATTAAGTGTTTGAGGAGGTCATTCTTTCCCCTCTTTAGGTACTCTTTCCACCATTAATTTGCCAATTTGCACTTTTCATCCCCCAGCCCCTGAAAAAATTTTTAGACAGCTTGACATTTGCTGGACTTTGCCTAAGATTTCATTTTTTCTCCCAAAAATAAAGAACAAAGTTTTGACAAAATCTGGCATTTTTTATCTTGAGAGGTGCGCAACAGGGATGGGACGGGTTGAGATAAAGTAATGTCTGGTTTCGGGTATCGAGTTTCGGTCCCGTCCCATCCCTGGTGCGCAATTAGGCACTTTCCTCCAAATTTTTAAATTTTTACTAATTTTTGCTTTTTTTTGTTTATTCACACATGTTTCTCTTTGTTTATCTGCATTTATTCCCCAAAATTTTACTAGAGTTTAAGCCAAGAAGATGTTTAAAATCTCTCATTTTATGATCCTTTTTCTTTTATGACTCCGACTTTTTTCTTTATTTTCATTTTAAATGTTTAAAATTTGCGTTCATCTGTCAGTAAACATTGAAATATTAGTGAGGATTAAAGGTCACGAATTAAATATTAATTTTGAGTTAGAGACACCTTACCCTGACAGTCTATTGAGTTAGGCTACATATCTGTTGAACTAAGCTGTTCGGCTCCTCGATCGCCTGTCTCCTGTCTACGATAAAAATTCTGTCACGAACCTGATCCAGTTAATTTCGGCATAAGAATTCCCATGAGAATTGAGACAAGCTGTCTGTTCGTTGTCTTGGAATAATTTAATTGTTCGACTCACTGATAAAATTTCTGTTCAGACCTCAATCCCCAACAGTCTATCCCTATATCTCGTTCACCGAAAAAGTTCTCCCCGACGGGCCGAGTACTAACCCTTATTATACATTACATCTATTTAGAATTTCTAATTACATAAATTACATTTCCAAAACAATTAATACAACCATTTCTATTGTTTGCCAAAGATTTTATTTAAGCGTTCCAAATATTACACTTAAATGCTCAAAATTTGCTCATCCTCCTTTTTTTATTCCCTTGCCCTCAATCCCCTCCCTCCCTAGCCCTTTTAGCCCACCACTCTGTTTGTTGCCCAATTTGTTCTTTTTCCATTCACCCCTTTCCCAATATCCCCCTCAAAAATAAAAATTGTTCTATAAATTGTCTCCATATTCGGGGAAACTCAAAAATTAATAAAGAACACAGGCAAACTGTGAAAAAAATGTAGTTTGGAGACCTCCCCTACACTTAAAAAATGTGAGGGGTGAACATGAATAGTGTTAGAATATTCATTTGTTCCCTCAAAAATTCCTCCCATCCACAAAAATCTTCCTCTTGAGAGGGTCCCTTTATTCTCATTTTGGGGCTTTCCTCACCTCTTCCATTTCCCCTTTGGCAATTCCTGTTTTTGGCACATTGTTCTTCTGTTTAGGCTAAGGAATTGAACATTAGGGGAAATGAAGGGGCATTGTTGTTAATGGGAAAAATATTTCCTAGAGGCAAATGTTGGTACTTATTTAGCCACAGAAAAATATTTTAACATTGCTTAATTAATGTTCCAATTAGAGATAGACATTTTTAAATTAGCCTGGGGTTTAAAAAAATTGATTTTCGAAAATCCGGCGGTTTCTTACAAGCTGACCTGGGCCAGATTTCCCGAGCTAAAACCGCGTAACCTGGAACACCCGTATTTTATTTTATGTTTAAGAAATCTGGACAAGCAGATTTTATTTAAAAAACCCTCTAGTTTCTGAGCTACCTGATTAGATATCCTGTTTCCGAGCTAATGGATCAGGCCACGGGACCGACCCCGGGAATGTCCGTTGTTGAGCTCTATTCCAATTAAATAGGGACAATTCCCTAAATTTTATTTAAAACTAGAAATTAATTTTTTGTACTATTCTTTGTCCTTAAAAAATTAATAATCTTCGATTTAATAATCTTCTGGATTATAAAAGTCCATTAATGAAAATTTTTTAATTTTTGGTTCTAATAATAATGCCACGCCCAAAATTTTTTTCTTTTCTTTCAGCTGTTGCAAACACATTAAACAATCTTTTGCCCATTCCTTCATTTCCTTCCCTACTCATCTTTCTTTAATACAAGGTCATATCCCACAGCTTTTCCTTTTTTTGTTGTATTGAGAAAATTTTTAGAAAAATATTTAATTAGTTTTTAATTAAACTACCTAATTATAAATTCTTGTTTATTTTCCTTAAAAAACGTGGAATTTTTAAAAAAAAAATTTTTTCATTTTTTTTAACTGACCAGAAGAATACTTAATTTGCCCAAACTCATTAGTAAGCTAGTACTCTTAATATCAGGCAAGGTATGTAGAGAACCTAATTAAACGCGAGTCTGTCTTAATTAGGGTTGCCATTTTCAACCGGGCCGGCATTCGAGTCATTTTTAGGGCCAAAATTCTATGCCCGGTCCGATCTATCGAACCGAACCGGGCCGGCAACCCTAGTCTTAATCCAAAGTTTTGGAAATATTTTCAGAGCTAAATAACAGATAGTATCTTTAATTGTTGTTCATTTGATGCCAAATTTAACTATCCCTTTTTGTGTTACCTCTTATAAACAAGTCCGCCCACCTCTTACAAATTTTCAACACATTATTATTTTGCTATTAAAATTTTCGGGGCCATATACTTCAAAATTATTTTTAAGATTTTTAAATAATGCGACGATATTTTGGAAATTGTTTCAAGTACTCTTTGGCTATATTTAATAACAATAAGCAAATTTTGTTCATTTTTGTTTGTAAATAGTTTACTCGGGAGGTGACCATAATAGGAATAATATATTTTTTAATCTTTGGCCACCCAGGCTTGATTTATTAAAAATAAATTCTAAAAATTTCTCGATTACTATTTTAAATTTAGTATTTCAGAGGTATCCGAAACTGATTGTTCCTTAGTCGGTTAGTATAATACTACTTAGATACGATTGTTTGTATATAAATATGATCCATAATTTACAACTATAGCCCGGTTAGAGGGTTCGAGCGTTATTTTTTTGATAAATAACGAAACCGACTATCTAAAAATATCGCAAAAATCGTATCAAGGCGGGCTCTATTATAAACCATGGAACAATTTTATGCTGAATATGGTAGAAGCTTTACTATATGTATCTCCGAGGACTTGCTTTAATCCGAGGAACAATATATCTAATATCCAGTAAACTATCTCAATTATCACCGCGCCCTTTTGTATTTTTTAGTTCAACTCTGTCAATGAGCCATTATTTTTACAAAATATTTTTAAGCTATAATTTTAATATATCCTTCAATTAAAATAATTTTCTCTAGAACAAAAAATGAATATTAATGAATTTCCTAGTTATTTCAATTTTAATTTATTATTTCCCCTTATTTATCAATTCATTATTTTTCTAAATCCAATCCTCAACCTTAATTATTCAGTTACAAGTGCAGTTGATGATTTGTTTAGTGCGAGGTGGTTACTACATAATTATGCAAATTTTTATAAATTTTATTTATTTTTTATTAATTTTTTAAGGGGGATTTATTTAAAATAAATTTAGTTAAAAATTATTAAATTAGTGAATAATAAGGGTGGCAGATCCTGGGTAATCTCATTTGGATTCGGATTCAATGTCCGAACTATCCGGATCCGATATCCTGTCTTTTTTTGAATGCGAATACCCTGATTTACCAAGCCTACTAAATGATATTTTCTAATTTTTCAAAAAAATTTAAAAAATTTTTAAGATGCCAGTCCAGATGTCTCAGTGACCTTGAGACAAGACATAAGGTAAATATTTTATTTTTAGTTCATTTAAAATAGAGCGTTGGATTCCTCCTGTTTAACCCTAGCCCCCGGACCTCTATATGTTTCATACCCCGGACTTTCAATACCAAATGGTCGGGGTCCAACCCAAATTCAAAATTATTAATTTTAAAAATAAATACAAATCAATTTTAATAAATAAAAATAAATCTTTAATAAAAATTCATTTTTTATTTATTTTCATTTTCTGCCTATTCATTACATTTTCTTTTTTTAAATCTTTCTACATCTGTTCTTATTCCCCTTTATTTTCGCTAACAAAAAGGCCATAAATTATGTTGTCCTTAAACAAAGCCGACTATCCTTTTCCGTTCTAATAATATAAATGCCGAAATTTTTTTATTAAAAAAGATCTTTTTATTTTTTTATAAATGTTGTAAAGTTTTTACGCAAGTATTTTTTTGAGATTTTTTTTGACATTTTTTAATTACCACATAACTGATTTTTGGATTTATTTATACAATTTGTACATTCTTTTAAACAAAAACTATTTGTTCCGAGGTCAAAAAATTCGAAAACCGTCGAAAGCCTAGCACACCCCTGTTATTTAACTCGTCCAAAAAATATTTTCTGGATTAATTTTCATAAAGATTTAAACTGATACTTAAAGGTACGAGGCAATTTGAGACAAATTTTGTTGGGATTAAAAAGTTATTTTGTGGTATTATTGAAGAAGGGGATTTAAAGGAATAAAAATAAAGGGATATTACTTTTAATAGTTTATAAATACTTCTAGCTTTATTTATTTTAAAATCTTTACTTAAATCCTAAACTGGTTGTTAGTTTATTGCATGTTTTTCGAAATGTTTTACATGCTAGATTATTTTTTTAATCTTGGTTTTGGAAAATTTAAATCACAAATTATATATCGGATTACATGATTTAACTCAAAAAATTTTTTTGACTCAATAACTAAAAAATAATCAAGTAAAAATTAATCATATATGTTAATTAACGAGTATCCCTTTTCTCTCATTTTACTATAATCTAAGCAATAGTTGGGTATTTTTACTAGAGGTATGTAAAAGTCTGTAGTTTGGTGGTTTCTAAACTTGGTTGTTGAAAATATGGGTTGGGGCTTGGTCCGGTCCGAAAGATCGAGTCGGGCATCTAATTTTGGCTCTAGAAAGACTCGGTTGGCCCGATCCAATAAAAATGACCCTCCAACTTACATTTTTAATTAATTTTTTTTCGTTTTCTTCCATTAAAATAAATTTTTGTTTGACAATTTTCTTTTTATAACCCTTCTTCTCACACAATTTTATGATCCATGAGTTTCGTCATCTTTTAAGGCCTTATCCTTTATATTTTATTTTTTATTTATTTTTTCGGCACCTCTACAACATTTCTTTTTCTGTTGTTTGCTCTTTTTTACACTTTGTTTGCTCAGTTTTAGGCTCTAAAATATCCTTTTTTTATTCTTTTATTTACGGCATTTTTAAACAAAACACACACCAGAATCTCCCTTCAACCCTTTTTTGTTTATTTACCAATTTAGTTTGAGAAAAAAGTTTAATTTTTTATCGTAAAAGATTATCTAATAAGATTTGGAATTTTATAAAGAATTCTTTACCAAAACATTTTTTGTTTATTTTTTTAATTTGTTGGATTTTTGAAATTTTTTCTACTAAATTAAAGGCCACTGCTTTTGGATACGTTTGTTTTTATTTAAGATCATAACTGCTATCTACGTATTAAAACGCGCACATTTTCTATAACATCTGCTACAAAGCAGCTATTTTCATTTTCATACCATTTGGAAAATTAAAAATACAAAGTGAAGTTGGATGAGAGGAGAATTTTAATTAGAGATTTATTTAACTAAAAAATGTATCCAAAAAATATCCAAATACCTAATACGGCTACATTGTATATTTTTTTAATTCCGCCAGACTAGAATAAATTAATGGTTCTTTCTTTATTATAGTATTTTTATTTGAAATTTTATTTGCCTCAAATTTCCCTTATATTAGAGAGGGTCACTCGATTAAAAGGTTCGCATAAACTACAATTAAAATAATATTATTAAATTTTTCTTAAAAACTTCAATAAACCTATATTTTCTTAAGATTTATTGACCTTTAATTTTTTATTTTAAAACCAACTTTCTACTAAGTATTTTTCTTTGTCCATTTAAAAATCCCCCCCCCCCCGTCCAATTTTCTTCATCTATTGTCATAAAAAGAAAACTTGGGCATTAATAATGGAGCCTATATATTCTTTTATTTTTCTAAAATATATTTTTTTCTATTGTTAAATTTTATGGTTTGTTTTGCGCATACAAAACGACGACGAGATTTTTAGGAGTTTATTTTAGGGAAAGAATACTTTTACTAGTAGTTTTCCTCATCGAGAGTAAATAAACTAAATTGAAAGGGAAAAAGTGAAAGGTCATATATTTTTAAAAAAGTGTAAAAGTGCCACTTTATGCCTTTAATTTATTTTTGGTGAAATAAAAGTTGGAAAAAATTGAAGGAAATTTTAATTAAAGAATGTAATTTTCTGGAAAAATTTAATTATTGTTATTATAGTATTAGACATTTTAAAAAACATAAAAAGTATATGTCTGCGGTAAATTTTAATCTCAGGCAAATTTTAAAAATGGGCTAGGACAGAATTGATAAGCAAATTGTCATATTTACAATACTTCTTTTAATTTTCTGCTTTTTTAAAGTTTATCGGCAAATTTAAACTTTACCTACAATTAAAATTTACCTTCGCCATATCCATAAAAATTGCCTGATTTGCCTACCATTCATGTTAACAAAAAGAACTAACAAATAATTACCAAAACAATTATTCACATTAATTAATTAAATATATAACTTTTATCCGAATGGACTCACAGAGGAGCCTCTTAAATCAGAAACAATTAATAATGAAGTCAATAAGTAAAAAACAAAATTTAAAAACCATGGGAATGTAATTGAATTTGTATTTGCTTCAGAAGCGGTTCTTTTATTTTTTGGTATTTTGGAAGGAATAGGAACATTGACCATGGTTTTTGAATAAGAATTTAAGAAATAAATGTGATTCTTAAATAATAAATCTTAAATTAAAAAAAAATCAATTAAATTTGAAAATCAAAAATAATGTTTAGGAAACAAATTATATTGAAGTCAATGAAAAAATTGGAACTTTTAAAAACCATGGACATGTAATAAATTAATATTCGCTTAAAAAGCAGTTCTTTTATCTTTAAGTGTTTTGAGAGTAATAGGAACATTGACCATGGTTTTTGAATAAGAATTTAAGAAATAAATTTGATTCTTAAATAATAAATCTTAATTTAAAAAAAATCAATTAAAATTTAAAAGTAAAAAAAATAATGTCTAGGAAACAAAATATATTGAAGTCAATGAAAAATGGAAATTTAAGAACCATGGACATGTAATAAATTAATATTAGGTTAAGAAGCAGTTTTTTTTTTATTTTTGTGCTTTGAAAGTAATAGGCCCAATGTCCATGATTCTTAAATAAAAATTTAAGAAATAGATTTGATTCTTAAAGAATAAATCTTAAAATGTAAAAAAAAATTAATTAAAATTTGAAAAAAAAATGAAAAAACACTAAGGTCCCGACAACGGAAAAAAAATAAAATAAAAAGTAATTTATGAATATTGATTGGGACTTTTGAGTACTAAGTAAACAAAACGCCACAAAGCAATAAACAGCCGTTTTAAAGCCTGAAAAAGTATTATTATTTGAACTGGGTTATGGTTTGGAGAAATATTAATATCGATAGTAAAGACGATTATTATTGGTATATAAAAATCAAGTATATAAGCTAGATGGGAGAAAAGAGGGGGGAGAGGGTAGGTGGAGGGAGAGGGTAGGTGGAGGGAGTGGGTAGGTGGGGGGAGAGGGTAGGTGGAGGGAGAGGGTAGGTGGAGGGAGTGGGTAGGTGGGGGGAGTGGGTAGGTGGGGGGGAGTGGGTAGGTGGGGGTAAAGTAAGTTTTGATATATTAATATCAATAACGATAATAAAGAAGGCTATTATTGGTACTTTCTAGTTCGATAAGGTAGGATCTTAGGGTGTTCCAAAATATCTTATAATTATCAATGTTGACAATCTCTATAGGTAGGGCATTCCAGAGATTAATGGATCTGTTAAAGATCCAGTGTTCAGTTTTGGAGGTTTTACGAGCTACTTTTATTTGATAATTATGTCTATTCCTATTAGGTCTATCAGATAACATAAAGAATTGTGAAGAGGTAAAGTGGGTGTGGTTTTTAATGATCTTAAAAATAGTTGATAAATCGAATAAAACTCTTCTGAGGGCCAGTGATTCGAGATTAAATAATTTTAATCTTTGGATATAATTTTTCTTGTTGATTTTACACTTAAAAAGAGCCACCCTTGTATACCATTTTTGAACCTTTTCTAATTTTTCTCTATGTTTTTTAGTTTTGGGATTCCATATAACTGAAGAATATTCCAAAATTGGCCTAATATATGTTTTAAATGCCGTACCCCAAATTTTGGGATTAGACGTGTGAAGATTATTAATGATTGAAATACCCCTAAAATAGGCATTTTTTACAATTTTTGTATAATAGGGTTCAAAAGATAAATTATCTGTATAATCAATTCCTAGATCTGAGATTGTAGAAACACATTTCAATGGTAAACCATTGAAATAGTAGTTATGTTTAGGATTATTAGTACCAATATGTAAAACTAGAGTTTTATTAAAAGATATTTCTAGAGCATTTTCAGAACACCATTTAGAAATTTTATCTATACTTGATTGAAGATTAGATGAATCATTTTTATTACGACATTGATAAATCTTAAGATCATCTGCAAAAAGTGAGCTGTTGATAGAGGTAGGAATAGAGCTTGATAAGTCATTGATGTATATAATAAAGAGAACAGGAGCTAAGATTGTGCCTTGAGGCACACCGGAGTATAATTGAATAGTTTCCGAAAATTGATTGTTAATTTTAACTTTGGCTGTACGGTGATTTAAAAAATTAGAAATCCAATTTAGTACTTTACCTCTTATACCAATGGTATGTAACTTATTAATTAAAAATTTTATGGGGACTGAGTCAAATGCACTTTTTATATCAATGAAAATACAATCGATTATTTTGTTGTTCAAGATAGCATCATACCAGCAATTGAAGTTAGACAGCATTTGAAGGGTAGTCGAGCGTTTTTTCATGAATCCAAATTGACTATCAACAATAATATTGTTAACATTAAGATGTTCAATAATGTGATTAAGTATTAATCGTTCCATGACTCTACTTATGGCAGAGGTTATAGCTATTGGTCTATAGTTAGACGGGTCAGTTTTTGAACCTTTTTTAAAAATAGGAGTAATATGAGAGATTTTCCATAGATCAGGAATGTTACCTGAGTCCAGTGATTCTCTAAAAAGATCTGATAGAAAAGGAGATATAGCAGAACGACATGATTTTAGGATATTATAGCTTAAATTATCATCTGAAGCACAATTGTTATTTGGTAGAGATTTTAGAATGTTATCAATGTCTAATATGCTAAATTCGAAGTCATCCAAGAATGAATTAATATTGTAATTTGTTAGCTTAGGACAAACGGAAGTTGGAATATTTGAAAAAGACTTGGAAAAAACAGAAGCGAATGCATCAGCTTTAGCTTTATCTTCAAATATAAATTTGTTATTTAATTCAATACAAGATAATTGAGATTTTTTACAGTTAAATTTATTTAAAAATTTAAACAGGTTATTTTGATTAGAAACTAAATTTTTTATACGTTGTGACTGATAATTATTTATAAGATGTTTAATAGTTTTAGTCAAATTCTTGTATTGGTTTAAGTCTATAGAATTGTCTTTTTTATAAGCTTTAAATATTCGTTCTTTGTCTTTTATTAATTTTTTAATATATTGTGGATATTTAGGCTTAAAAGGTTTAACAATAGTGTTACGAATAGGAGCATAAATTTCCAATAATTCATTAATAGTTTTAGCAATAAATGAATATTTATCAGAAATAAAAAAGTTTTCATAGATTTTATCAAAGTTTCTTATTAGGTGGGTATTTAATAAATTAATATTAGAAAGGTCCCTATATTTGATTATTTGGTGTGGTGGCGGGAGAGCTTCGATGAAAAATTTAATAGAAAAATGATCAGATGTAGAAAGTCCTTCTATAACAGAAGTTTCGAAACATGAAGAATTATTAGTTAAAATAAGATCTAAGGTACTACCCTTGCAATGTGTAGAAGTAAAAATATTATTGGAATAATTAAAATTACTTAAAAATTCTAGAAATTCTTTTCCCATTTGGTTACTGGCGGTAACGGATTTCCAATCAATGATGTTTGAATTGAAATTAAAATCTCCTATAATTATTACATTACCATGGGAAATTGTTTGTAATGTGTTAATCAGCTTTCTAGTTATTAAATCTTTGATATTAGGGGGTCTGTATACTAAAACAATTCTACTAGAGTTTTTATGTGATGGTGTAATAATATCGATTGCTAAAACATCTATACCAAGTATTTTTGGAAGTTCTATTTGTTTAAATGGAATACCATGTTTAATCAATATAGCTACTCCACCACCCTTTGACTTAAAATTAGTATCTCTATTGGCTAATAAAATGTGGTAATTTTTTGATGAAGTTAAATACGATAAATGATTATCATTTTCTGTTAACCATGTCTCACTAAGTAAGATAATATTAGGATTATGGGTTGCTATTTGTAAGTCTAACTCGGGAATTTTGTTTCTAATGGATCGAACATTTTGATAAATACAACTTAAACTCTTTTTAAAGGAATTATTTATAGGACTCATGTTATCGATATTAATATTTCCCCTTAGTTTACATGGAGCACCAGGTAGAAAATTTTTTAGTTTATTGCTTTGGTTAATTTTGTTTACGAAAAATATGTACCTCCGATCTCAAAATAATAGTGTCTGCATAAACAATCCAGTCCTGATCAGGATTTTCTTGCCTCTTCTTCTTGCACTCATCAATTAAATGTTTCCTGCGATTTCGTTGTTCCAATGTCAATGATGGGCGAATGTTGAGGTGTTGAAACATTTTCTTTCCATTAATTTTCCATTGTTTAATTGCCAGTGTCTGAAAAGTTCTTGTAGGGAAAATAATTTTCAATAATCTTGACCGTTGATTGGTGGGTTGCTTAGACACTCCCATGCGAAAAATACTTTTCGGAGTGCACTCGATCCCCACCGTATCGAGTAAATGTTTCACTGCCACAACATCATCAGCCATTCGTTCAGAAGGAAGTTGCTTTGTTGATTCTGGAAGACCAGTAACAACAATACTTCTTTGTCTTTCTAATTCTTCTGCTGTAATAGCATATTGATTTGCTGCAGCAGGTGGTTGGCCATAAAGTGGCTGTTGTTGTTGTTTTTGCTTTTTTAAAATATTGATTGACTTGGTCAATAAATCAAATTGAGCTGTAATTGTAGTAATTAAATTTTGAAGAATTGGTGTCTGTTCTGTTGTCAATGAAGGAATTAATTCATTAATAGAATGTAAAGTTGTATTAACCAAATTCACTTGAGAGTCAACAAGTGAATTGATTAAATCAGTATTTTCTGATGTTGAATTGTTGTTGTCATTGGAATTTGAGAGAGGGGAAAAATTTGCTTCAGAAGCAGTTCTTTTATTTTTTGGTGTTTTGGAAGGAATAGGAACATTGACCATGGTTTTTGAATAAGAATTTAAGAAATAAATGTGATTCTTAAATAATAAATCTTAAATTAAAAAAAATCAATTAAATTTGAAAATCAAAAATAATGTTTAGGAAACAAATTATATTGAAGTCAATGAAAAAATTGGAACTTTTAAAAACCATGGACATGTAATAAATTAATATTCGCTTAAAAAGCAGTTCTTTTATCTTTAAGTGTTTTGAGAGTAATAGGAACATTGACCATGGTTTTTGAATAAGAATTTAAGAAATAAATTTGATTCTTAAATAATAAATCTTAATTTAAAAAAAATCAATTAAAATTTAAAAGTAAAAAAAATAATGTCTAGGAAACAAAATATATTGAAGTCAATGAAAAATGGAAATTTAAGAACCATGGACATGTAATAAATTAATATTAGGTTAAGAAGCAGTTTTTTTTTATTTTTGTGCTTTGAAAGTAATAGGCCCAATGTCCATGATTCTTAAATAAAAATTTAAGAAATAGATTTGATTCTTAAAGAATAAATCTTAAAATGTAAAAAAAAATTAATTAAAATTTGAAAAAAAAAATGAAAAAACACTAAGGTCCCGACAACGGAAAAAAAAAATAAAATAAAAAGTAATTTATGAATATTGATTGGGACTTTTGAGTACTAAGTAAACAAAACGCCACAAAGCAATAAACAGCCGTTTTAAAGCCTGAAAAAGTATTATTATTTGAACTGGGTTATGGTTTGGGGAAATATTAATATCGATAGTAAAGACGATTATTATTGGTATATAAAAATCAAGTATATAAGCTAGATGGGAGAAAAGAGGGGGGAGAGGGTAGGTGGAGGGAGAGGGTAGGTGGAGGGAGTGGGTAGGTGGGGGGAGAGGGTAGGTGGAGGGAGAGGGTAGGTGGAGGGAGTGGGTAGGTGGGGGGAGTGGGTAGGTGGGGGGGAGTGGGTAGGTGGGGGTAAAGTAAGTTTTGATATATTAATATCAATAACGATAATAAAGAAGGAGATCAATAACGATAATAAAGAAGGAGATTTATTAAATTAAAAAATATATCCAAAAAATATCCAAATAATACGGCTACATCTGTATATTTTTTTAATTCTGCCAGACTAGAAAAAATCACTCAAAATCACTTAATGGTGATTTCACTCAAAATCATTTAATAAAAGGTTCGCATAAACTACACTTAAAATAATACTAAAAAATTTTCCTTTAAAACTTCAAAAAAACTCATTTTCTTAAGATTTATTGACCTTTAATTTTTTTATTTTAAAACCAACTTTCTACTAAGTATTTTTCCTTTGTCCATTTAAAATTTTCCCCTCATCCCCCTTCCAATTTTCTTCATCTATTGTCATAAAAAGAAAACTTGGGCATTAATAATGGAGCCTATATATTCTTTTATTTTTCTAAAATATATTTTTTTCTATTGTTAAATTTTATGGTTTGTTTTGCGCATACAAAACGACGACGAGATTTTTAGGAGTTTATTTTAGGGAAAGAATACTTTTACTAGTAGTTTTCATCATCGAGAGTAAATAAACTAAACAAAAAGGGGAAAAGTGAAAGGTCATATATTTTTAAAAAGTGTAAAAGTGCCACTTTATGCCTTTAATTTATTTTTGGTAAAATAAAAGTTGGGGAAGATTGAAGGAACTTTTAATTAAAGAATTTAATTTTGGAAAATTTAATTATTGTTACTATAATTTAGACATTTTAAAAAACATAAAGCATACAATAAATATTTCTAAAATTATCTATGTTTCAGAATAATGCAGAAACTAAAAGGCTTCTAAGGCATCAAATTAGTAACCTATGCAAAGAGGATCTGCAATGCTCATCTGTAACTAAACTTTTTAATTGTTTCACTTTTTTATAAATTAAAGTGTCTTATCCCGTGTCGCGAGTTGATTCTGAATTATGAATTGTGTGATCAAACATTCTGCGGGGTAATTTAAACCATAAAATTTTCATAAAAATTGTCCTTCTTCAAGGAAGCTCCAGAGCCTAACCATTGCCGCCAGTCATGTACATTTATTCAAAATGCTGTTAACAGATCGGGACACTGCCCAAAGCTACAAACAAGGCAATGGATAGCTGATACAGTTAAAACTTTGATTCTTAGGCTTCCTTTGTTATTTAAAAATTTATTAAATTAAGGAATGCTCTGCCTTTTGTGATTCTGATACAGATTGCGCGGAGGTCTAATTTGGCCTGGTATTTTCAAATAATATCCGGAAATTTTTAGATTGAAAAGTGTTGCTCATTTGGTTGTAGTCGAACATGTTTAGTACCTAAACTGAACGACAGTCGGTTGCTACCTATGCCCGAGGGGATTACAGTTCAGGAAAGGAAACGGAAAAGGTTCTGACTGCCCTACAACTGTAGATAATTTTTTAAAAAATTGTTAGATCAGCCATTCTTCGTTGGGTAATGAAGCGAATGACTCCTCAACATACTTCAACATATGCTAATTGTATTCAGAATTTATAAACATATTTTGATAATACCATATTTAGTGTTTGTTATCCAATGGAGGTGGTCATTGAGCAAAGATCCCGAAACAATGACACCTTGGCAAACCGTCAGTCTTAAGTTCATAAATAATTTCGAAACTAAAATATGTATGTTAGGTAATGGTTAGGAATAAAATGTATGCAATTCTCAAGCATTTGCTTACTCCAGGACGTTATTATCTTTTTCGTGTTGCAGCTGTTAATGTTTACGGAACTTGTGGGTTTTGAGCAATATGATTATTAAATATGTTTCTATTAAGATGGTTTTTCCCAGCCAAGTCATCCACCATTTAAACTTACAAAGGAAGTTAAAAGTCCATCGGTGATAATAATTATTTGATCATTTAATTTATCATTTTCAGCCTCCAAATAATTTCACTGTATTACCCTTAGGGGATGATATCCAATCTAACACCGGTGAGGTAGCCAAAATAGGATGGTCTCCACCTACATCAGATATACCAATAAAAGATTATCGTCTCAGTTGGTGGTATGTCTAGGGAATTTTTTTGATAAAACGATCTGATTTAAGGAAAACTTCATTAGAATTAGCCAAAGTTTTTGAACTGCGTCAACGTCGCAGTTCTAAAGGACATGATGAGGATGACTATGATGGAACTGAACTATCTGAAATTGTATTTACAAAAAATTTAGTTAGATCTCTGAGTCTAAATATATTATAGGATCAAGAACCTTTGAGAAGAAGCTTAGTTTTGCCCAGTTCTACCACCAAAACACAAATTACTGGCTTAGAACAAAATCAAGTTTATATTGTTGAAGTTAACTTAATTGGCTAATTACTCACAAATTTCCTTTTTTAAAGCTTCTAGCTACTGTGGACACTGCCGAGGGTGAACTACGAGGTGAACCAGCTGTCCTTTTCCTCAAAACTGGCGCAACCTTTCACAAAAAACAAAGCAAAAACAATTCTAACGTCGAAAATCTTTTGCCATTTTCCAATGAAAAGAATGATTTTGTGGTAAAATTGAGAAAGAAATTTTTGATTTCCTTGATTTATTTAAAGGAACCATCCAAAACCCCTCAAAATCTTCATTATGTAGCCCATGTAAAAACACCATTCTTTGAGGGAAATCATTTGAAGACAATTATTTCTTGGAATGACCATCCAAGTTGTACCGATAATAAATTATTGGGAAATCATGTAGGCTTTATTAGTTGATTTTTAGTCAAAAATTTATTTGGAATACTTTCAGCACCAATTCCGAGTATTTGTTAGGTCAATGCGTTGCTTGAATCAATTACCCCCACAAGAATTTTATGTTCATAATTGTGTAGCTACGCTTGAAAATCTTCAATTTCAGTGCGAATATTATGTTAGGATCAAAAGTTACATTGTTAACGAAGACCAACAAAGATTGAAAAACAGCAATGAAAATGTGAAATTGCTTGAAATTTTTTAAAAATTTCGAAAATTAAATTATTTAGTTGATTGCCCGTTTAACTTTTTCAACACTGCCTTGTGAACAAACGCTTTCAGATATACCTTTACCATGCAAATCAAGTGAAGATTTTGGTAAAAGAATTAATTGGCCATATTCAAACAGTGATAAATTGCCTGCTCTTGCATTACCTTTGAATGGTAAATATTCTCCGGCGCATATTTTAAATAATAAATAGGCTCAAATTCAGCAGAATCAACGACTCGATCTACCAAATTATCTTCAAATGTTGGAAGAGAATGGCTTCCAATTGAAGAATTAATTGAGAATTCTGAAGGGGATAAAAATAATAAAGAGATACCCTTAATTGAAAACTCTAAGAGGTTAAGAGAAGACAATGAGAAACGTAAAAAATCGGCAGAAAATTCCAATCAACAAGATATCCAAAGGTTGAATTGCTTAGCAACTTCAATAAATACAGCTGATTGTTCTTGGACTTGGCAAAGACAATTTGAACCGAAAAACAACCAACTAATCGGGTTTCGAACTGTTCTGTCTTCTACTCTTTTTAGTAAGTTTTCATTGAAGAAGTTTATTAGACGAGTATCCCTTTTCTCTCATTCTACAGTAATCTAGGCAATTTTTAAAAGCGAAGAGTTTTCGTTTATCTGTTTGATAGTGTCGGGTACCAAAGAATATGTGGTTCAAGACCTCTTACGGCCAACTTTTTGTATTTCACTATTTTTAAATAACTCGTTCAACCTCTATCAACTTTAACACTTGCCAACTAGAGAAATATTATAGCAGGTTTAACCTTATATCGTTTTTTAGATACTCCCTCCAAAGTAGCAATTGTCGGTCCTGAGCAAAGGATAGAACACTTAACTGATCTCAACCCTAAAGCTGTCTATAGATTTAGGCTACAGGTTTGCTTAAAAATTGCCATTTTCTTGATTTCTAAATAATATTAGGCAATTACTTCACTCGGTTTGGGTGCAGAATTGGTCGAGCACTTCAGCACCGGCCATCTAGCAATTAGCTCATTTCAATCCTCAAATCCTGAATTCGACTCAGAAATGTCATTCCATATTGGAGCAAGTAAAATTAATGGATTAACTGACGAACATTATCCCTCAATTATGGATTTGCCTTGGAACAGCGATTCTTCAACTTTAAGGATTTCTATTGCGCATAATTTGAGAAGAGCTTTCATTATTTTAATTTTAACTTTTATTTGTTTATTTAATTGTTTTTAATTTTATAAAATTCTATTTCTATGATAAAATTCTTTATCAAAAAAATTTCTTATCAATATTTGTATCAATATCATTTCTCATTATCTTTTTCTATGTTTACTCATGTTCCCGAAAGTGTCCTCATCATTTTAGGGGAAAGTTTAGGAATGTAGTTTCTCGGTATCAGCCAAGTACTTAGATTGAATAGATCAAGAAAGACCTTGTAGCGATCGCTGACTGTTGAGCTTTAAGATAAAAAGTAGTAAAGGCCTATTAATCTTATGACCCATACTCTTAGCTTACCGTAAATACATATATCCACTACTTCCTCCCGTTCCAATTTTGCTTCCCAACATTCGTTGAACTAGCATCAAATGATTATCTTAAAAAACAAATCCGATGGTATCTCCAAGGAATTATGCTTACATCGCCACTTTTGCAATAAAGAGTCAATATCCATTAAATGAAAAAGGATTTGGTATGGTTGAGAAAATCGAGGCATATCCCTATAGAAGTAGATCATCAACGCACCTTTTAGTGCATTGTGGCTAAGACGGCGTTCACCTAAATTTTGTTAATTTTTCGAAGTCAACTACCTTATCAACCTTTTTCTACAAAAGTATTATAATCGCTTTCATTAGTAATTGTTTGAAAACTTCGTCTAATTTTAACATATTCATCCCAACGAAGCTCACGCTCCTCTTTTGTCTGATTTGGATTGTTTACCTCTTCCAGCATAAATGAAAGATATTGTGAAACAGCCTTTAAATTGTTAAATTTTCAAATTTCCTAAAAAAATTTTTATAATTTGCCTCCAAGTATCTGTCCCAAAATGTCTTTCTTTTTCCCATTGAACCATTCCCATGACCATTAGAATCTGGTTTATCCTCTCTAGAATCATTTGTTTCATCCGTATCTTCATCAAATTCTTCCTCATAAATTCCAGGTGTTCGAGATAACCAACGCTATTATTCTGATATTAAAAAATTTTGAACTCAAACATACATCAATAAGTATAAACAATGAAGGTTCTCTCTCAGATTGTTTAATTAAATCATTTTCTTGATCATTTTTGATAAACACTTCTTTATAATGTTGATAATTGTATGAAACACGATTTTTATTCAAAATTCCCAATTTATTTTCGAGTAAACGAAATTGTAGACTTTGGAAACCCGAAGCGGAAGTTAAAAAATTTCTTTAAAATTACAGTGATTTTTAAATAATTTTAGCTACCTAAATTCAACAAAATCTAAGGGACTCATAGTTTCCAGAATTAAAATTTGATCAACGAGTAATTTTAGTATTTTTGCAGTCCTTTCCAAAAGGCTTACAATTTGAAGGGTTTTTGTTTCATCCACTATCTAGAAATAGAAATGATTTAAATAATAAAAATTTTTTTTGCCTTGTTATATAGCAATGCGCGTACTTGATCAATGTCAAAAATTACTGAAATTTTTTTTGTTAATTACTTGATATTTTCAATATAGTCCTTGTTTTCTTTCAAACCGATCCCCTTCCTCCTCCCCCCCCCTCGCCCTTAAAACCCGGATTCTATCAAAATATCCGGTTTCCGTACTACTAGGTCAAGAAAACTCGGTCTAGGTCCAGTTCAAACTCCAATTCTTAATTAATATAATACATTGTTTGAACCAAAGCTCATAAGTCTGATGAGTTATAATGAAGAGATGTTCATCTGGAATAATACGCTTTCCATCATTTGAACGCATTACTTGACAATCCAACAGCTTATCAAGCTCAAATGAAAAGTCTTTTGGATTTTATTGCCTATTTTTGCCTAACCTGTAAGTAGCCATTGTACGAAATTTGATCTGTAAAGATCGCTGCTTTGTAAACTCCTTCGCTAACACTGCTCGAGATTGATGGTAGTTGCTCACTCTGCCTAGACGATTCCTCATTAATTCGATTAATCTCAGCTTCCACTTCATCCTCGTGTATATTTATCACAGTACGACCAGAAAGGTAAGGGCAAGTCATTTTAAAATATTGGAAACGAGTTTAGATTTAACTTAAGTTTATGAAATTTATGCTTTATTTATCAGAGTAAATACTTATCAAAATTATTAACTCAATAATAATCCACGTATAAGCAATAAATTTATCAGTACATAAAATTAAATAGGAACTCTGGTCTGAAAATGGGAGGTTGACCGTTCAAAAATAGAGAATGCAGTCAGCATATTTTTCATTGAAACAATATTTGTCTTGAGATTATGCAGTTCTAGAGTGCACTTCGTTGGGTACTAGAACCTTAATTAGCAAAACATTTCATATTTTAAATTTAAACACTTATACCGTATTTCCTTTAATAGGGCCCCATGGGGCTCTATTTTTCAACCATCCTCCAAATGGGGGCTTTAATACGACGGGGGCTTTGATTCAGAAAATACGGTCCCTAATTATGACAAACTAGACATAAATAAAAACATTTATTTATACACAATTATTAGGTAAATACATTAAAAACATCAATGTTTTTAACAATTATAACTTGAAGATATTTGACATACAGAATAGAAATCCTCATCAAGGTTCTTAATCATCGTCTTTATCCGAAAGAAAAGCCGAAATTGTAGGATATGGATCTGCCTCTTCTTTCTTCAAACTCTCATTCTTGATTCTTGCCTCCTTCTCATCAAGGACGAATGACCTCGGTTTGATTGGCTCAGCACTCAAATGCTTAAAAAAGGAAGAGATTAAAAATGCCCACAAAAAATCATCAACTTACAACATCCGCCAAAGCCCCTTTCGACGATTCTGAATCACCTCCATCATCCTTATCCTTTTTGTGCTTGCGCGAATGCTTGGAATTTTTGGGTGAACCAGACTTTGAGAGTTTCGCCTTCTTTGATTGCTTGGATTTCTTTGATTCTTTTGATCGAACTTTTTTAGTTGTAGTGGTTTCCTCAGTGTTTGCCTTTGTCTTCTTTCCAACTTGTGTCTTCGGCGGGCTGGGGATAGTTGTTGGTTTCTTACCAGCAGCAGCAACACGGGTCGCCTCCTTTAAATAAAGATTAAGTGAACAAAATTAAACCTCAAAAATCAACCTTTTCTGGAGTTACAGAGGCCAATTTACGAGGTCTGCTAGATTTACCTCCAACTTTATTTGCCTTCTTTTTCTTCTTACAACAGCAGCAATCAAGTAGCGAAGTCGTTATGAACGAAGAGGTGAGCAGCGAAAGATACATGAACGACAACAGCGATGTTAATGTCCAAAACTCCATATTTGCTTGTGTTGTCTTAGATGACAGACGAGTTATGAAGTAAAGCTGGGAACTGATAAAGCTTTTATACTGTTATTCCGTGCCCTAGAAATTCCGTGCCCAACAATTCTGTGCCCTAAAAAATAATCTTGAAACAATAGTAAATAATTAAAAATAACCTCTTTAAAAGCTTTTTTAGCTTCTGGAACTCTATCAAGGCTAAAAATTGAGTTATTAAAAAACTTTTAAACATAAAAACAACCTAAAAAAGGGATCAACCATTCAAAACAAACAAGTCAGTACATCTAACCATTGAACATTTGCTGTACGTCTTCTCGTTCTGGCCACCATTTGATTGGCTTTAACATTCAATTAAGGGATAAACTTATTTAGGGGAGAAACCTTGCGGACAAAACTTGCGAATTTAAATTAAGTAAAAAAGCTACCATGTAGACGAGAGCATTGGAGTTGAAGTCATCGCCCATATACCGCCGAAGCGATACATGGGACTTTTGCCCTATACCGCCGAAGCGATACATGGGACTTTTGCCCTATACCGCCGAAGCGATACATGGGACTTTTGCCCTATACCGCCGAAGCGATACATGGGACTTTTGCCCTATACCGCCGAAGCGATACATGGGACTTTTGCCCTATACCGCCGAAGCGATACATGGGACTTTTGCCCTATACCGCCGAAGCGATACATGGGACTTTTGCCCTATACCGCCGAAGCGATACATGGGACTTTTGCCCTATACCGCCGAAGCGATACATGGGACTTTTGCCCTATACCGCCGAAGCGATACATGGGACTTTTGCCCTATACCGCCGAAGCGATACATGGGACTTTTGCCCTATACCGCCGAAGCGATACATGGGACTTTTGCCCTATACCGCCGAAGCGATACATGGGACTTTTGCCCTATACCGCCGAAGCGATACATGGGACTTTTTTTTTCAAAACTTTTGCCCTATACCGCCGAAGCGATACATGGGACTTTTGCCCTATACCGCCGAAGCGATACATGGGACTTTTGCCCTATACCGCCGAAGCGATACATGGGACTTTTGCCCTATACCGCCGAAGCGATACATGGGACTTTTGCCCATATACCGCCGAAGCGATACATGGGACTTATGTTGTTGCTGCTGCTGTTGAAGTTGTTTGTTGTTGTTGTTGCTGCTGCTGAAGCACTGAAAAAATTGGATGCATTTTTCAAAAATTGAAAAATTGCAAGTCTTGTCCGCAACTTAATACTACCCTCCCCCCTAAAAAGGTTAATTCCCAACAAAAAAAGGAAAAGCCACGCTCCAAGTTGTAGAACATCTTTGCTAAAATGGACAACAGAGAACACTAGATGAGTCGTCAAAAATCGATTATTGATTTTGGGATGAAGTGTCATTTATTCTTATAGCATTATGCCAAATAGGGCAAATTTTTGAATCCTGAAACAAATATTCTTAAATGGCAAAAGAAATACATATAACAGCTTTTAAACCGATTCACGGATTTCTAATTTTGTCCCACATACTTGATCCCACAAACAAGATTTTGCCGACCTCTAGTATTATTTTATCTGTTACCAATTTGGGCTTGTGCAATTTTTCTCTTTGTGAGACTTTAGCGCCGTTAACTTTCACTATTTTTTAATTTTTATTTTTTCTCTTCAAAATTTTTAATTTAATTTATTTCAGTGTTGATTATGAATGGTGATGAATTCCTTTGTGTTAATAATACAACAAAAATTAGTCGTGAGGAGTTAATGGCATATGTACGAGAGGAATTAATTTGCACTATTGGCAGTGCGGATAGTCCAGTTACTATTCCAGTTTTAATTACAACATTCAGGTTATTTTATTAGAATTTTTAAAATTTTCTAGAGATCGGAAATTTAAAAAAAGGCCTTGACCTTGGCTCTTAATTATAGTTGAAAACCTTTCCCAGATTCTTGACTTTGAGTAAAAAATTCATGTAATACTGAAAAAAGCCTTGATCTTAACTCTAAATCCCTGAAAACTCTAGGTCTGGATCCACCCCAATCTATAAATTTTTTTATTAAATTTAAAAATTGATTTCTAAAATATTTTTTAAAGAGAAGATACGTGTAACGATATTGGTGTGCTTGCTGAAAAACTTGGATATCCATCAATTCCTGCCATGCTGGGTTCAGACGACTTTCGTGACATTATAGAACCTTGTTATACTGACATGGCGAAGGGTGCTGGCAATGTAAATCCTGAGAAGGTTTTTTGTTACAAGGTTATTTTAGTTTTTGAATTATGAGATTTAAAAGTTAGTGACCTGTCAAATTTATTTTTCCGGATTTGGTTCCAGATTTTTCCTAGAGCGGTTTGTATTCCGCCGTATTTTTATGGATTAATCCGGTTCGAAAAAATTCTGAGATTGGGGAAAACCTGGATTTGGGTTCTGGAAGCCAGAAAAATCCGCCGGGTCCGGTTCGATTACTATTTCTAATCCTTAATCCATATTTTCGTTATGATTTAGAATTTTATCTCCATTTTTTCTGAGGCTTTAAACTGAAATCTCATAAAAGATTATATTTATAGATCAAATCTCGGCCAGACATTGCCCATATTTTAAGCTCAATAGAAGATGCTAATCGTTTTCGAAGTGCAAAAGAAACTGAGAAATTTAGAAGATTACAGGTTTTTAATTTTTTCGATCAATTTTATAAAAAATCTTTTTAGGTTTTAATTCGCGACCCAAAATCTTGTCCGAAAATTCTTATGGGAAAAGAAAATTTATTGAAATGTCTACACAGTTTGGGTGCAGAAGAAAGGGAAGTGGAATTACAAGAACTTCAAAATGAGTATAAACAAAATTATGGAGTTGAAATGAATAAATCGGTTTGTTTTTGAATTTTTTATGATAAAATATATTTTGACTGATTACCTTTTAAGGTATGCTGCCGAAATACCAAACGCCGAAATACCAAACTTTTAACCAAACTGTTTTCTGTCTTGGTGGTGATTTTTGATGAGTTTTTTCATCTTTGCTGAAACAACCTATGTGATCGGATACTTATATTTTTCCAGTTTGGTATTTTGGCAGCCTTTGGGGATTTGGTATTTGGCGTTTGATAATACGGCGCGCTCCCTTATTTAATACTCATTGCCTGTATTTTATTTTTTTAGGAATTAAAACGCTTTTTTCCAACTGGCAAGCTTAAAACAATTATCGACACTTATTTATACAATGATATTGAAATTTTCACCGATAATAATAGGACGGGATCTCTTCTTTTTAAAATGAAACGAACAATGGATGAGGTTAATGCTGAATGTGAGAAAATCCTTAAAGAACGATTGGAGGCTATTAAAATGGAAGAAGAGGCGGAAAAATTAAAATTGAAGAACAAATCTAAGACGAAAAAGCCCAAAAATATACAGCCAGTACAACCAAGAAAATTGCGAGTGATTAAGCCGCCGCCGGAGCCAAAAATTGTATGTATCTGTCAAGGGCGTATCCAGGGGGTCGGTTTCGGGGGGGGCTAACACTGGGTGGGCGCAAAAATTTTTGGCGTTCCGAACGCAAATTTTGTTATACATCTTTTCAGCGCCGCAGGCGAAAATTTTTTTAATTTTAGAGGGCCGTAGGCGAAAAAATTCACTCCTTTTTGCGCCGCAGGCAAAAATTTTGAAAATTTTGGAAGGCCGTAGGCCAAAAAAATTCACATTTTCAGCGCCACAGGCGAAAATTTTTTGGAATTTAGAGCCCAAAAAGTCAGATTTCTTCCTTTTTTAGCGCCGCAGGCGAAAATTTTTTGAATTTGGAGGGCCGTAGGCCAAAAAAGTTCACTTTTTAGCGCCGCAGGCAAAAATTTTGAGGATTTTGGAGCTCAAGAAGCTAGATTTCTTCCATTTTTTGCGCCGCAGGCGAAAATTTTTTAAAATTTGAGGGTTGTAGGCGAAAAAATTTGACTTTTTCGACCACCCTTCTCGTAATTTTTTCCCCCTTTCCTCCATTTCGGGGGGGGCTCTAGCCCCCCCCAGCCCCCCCCTGGATACGCCCTTGGTATCTGTTTAGGTTATTCTTTTGATATTAATGAAACTTTAGACTAGAAACCACTAAAATTTAGATACTTTTTGGATATCTCACTCCTCCCTAGCTTGAGTGGGTTATTCTTTCCTTTTTGATTAGTATATTTGGTCAACTTATTTTTTTACTGATAATAATCGTTTTATCTTCCTTTACGGAATGGTAAAATTTTAGTCTGATTTTCAGTTTTCGTTTGACGGTCAAATCTCGTAATGTTTACTTATGTTGCTTGAGAGCAATAAGTGATGAAAAAAGAATAACGGATACTCAAACTAGGTGGGATATCCAACAACTTCCTAAAATTCTTTTAATAATGAATTTTTTCAAAATTTTTTCTTTTATTTTAGAAGCCAAAACCTGTTGTGAAGCCTCTAGTAACCCGTTCCAGCATTTTTTACACAGACGATGCGTTGTTGGCTAAAAACATTAATCTTGTACATAAACACAATTCCAACTCCAATGATGAAAATTCTAATAGTGACGAAGAGGTTAGCGAAGGAGTTGTCGATGAGGAAATTAACAAGGTTTATTTTTACTTTGATTTTATTTTGAAAAAGTTTTTTAAGAAACGCTACACAAGCGCTATTGAAGGTGCTGTATTTACTGACAGTGAAAATGATGAAATTGATGATGAAGCGGAAGAATTTCGCCTTGTTAATTTCAATAAAGATTTGTGTTCAACTAGTGATGCTTCTGTCCCATCATCTAGTGAAAGCAAGAAGGAAAATGGTGTTAAAAATGGTATAAATAATTATTTTTTGAGATAAAATTCTTGGCACTCCTGACATTTAAGAGGCCGCAGTTCTTAGGCAATTATGAGGCCAATGAATTTTATTCTCTCTTTTATCAAACAAAATTAATCCTTAACTCGATCAGAGAACGGTGACCTCCTTAATCGGCAGGAGTACCAATTTCCTATTATACCCTAATGAAAAACACTGAATTTTTAAAAGTCGGCTCCGGCTTTGGATATATTAAAATCAGCTCATGATTTTTAAATCAGCTCCTGATTTTGGAGCCATACCCAGTACTGTTAAACTATAAGCAATTAACCCGTTTTTTTGTCAGATTTATTAAAGAATTGTTGTCCCTTTAAATTTTAATTTCTAGAAATCGACCTTGACGAATTGAAAAAATTGTCCGAACAGGTTTTTTAATCATTTATATTTGGAATATCATATTAAAATTTTTAGAGAAATAATATGCGCTTTGCAATTGCAGCACAAAGTATGAAAAAACGAAGAGAATTCTTTCAACAATTTGAAAATAGAAATCAAACGGATGCTCCAATGGAGGGAACATTTGCGGAAACTACAAGGTTTGGTCGACGTGCAAAAGAAGAAGAACAAAGAAGGGAACGAGTTCAACAACTTTTGGAGAAAATGGATTCAAATAAAACTAAACCTTTGAAACCAAAATTGATTGTTGCTGATAAATCAAATGTAAATATTACTATAATTAAAAGATAGGGATGCACACCCTGACTCTTCATGGGTCAGTGGTTTACCAAAGTCGTATCCAGTGGGCTAGTTTTTGGCACATTTTAGCCCAATGAAATCGCCCCCTTGATTACGTCCTTGTGGTTAATGGATTAAGGTTTGCTGTGGAAGGTCTCGGAGTTTATTTTTTAAAGAGGTTTCGGGGGTGCTACCCAAATTAAAAAGTTTCAAGCCCTTATAATAATTTTATTTTATAGGAAAAGAAATTCTTAATTGCTGCAGTTATCTCTCAACTTGTTTTGGCAAATCGGGAACTTGGGGTAAATTTCTAAGATTAAATTCTTTAATATTTTTATATTTTTTTTGAATTTTTGGAAAATTTTTTTGAACGATTTATCTAAAAATTTTTTTTAAGTTGTCTGAGATTGTGAACATATTGAAATTGTTGTTTGCTGAACACTACTCTGATGTGGAGATTGATATACCGAACTTTGTTGAAGAATATTTGCCTTGTATGAAATTTGTTAGAGCACCTATTGAGGTTTTTTTTATTTTTTTTTAATTTATGAGATAATTTAAAATTCAGCCCCATATTGTGATTCAACAAGAATGTGCTAAAACATTAGTAAAATCATTTACTACAAAAATTGGGAATTTTAATAGAAACTTGAAGAAACTTTGACTTTTTGTGACATGGTTTGACATTCTTTTGATTTCTGTTTATATGATAGGTTTGTATCAGGGATATCACGGGTTACCCAAAATCCGAACCGGTTTTTTCTCAATCCATGACATCCCTGATTTGTTATATTATTAAATTATTATTTTTGATATTTTTAATCAATAAATTATAATATTGATCTGATGCTTTTAGACCCATGCCCTTTGCTATAGGTTTATTAAAAATAACTTTCAGACGCCATTATAAACTTGTATATGAAATTTGATCATTTTAATCGACTGCACTTTTTTCATTGGAGAGGGGCAAATGTGAGAGGGAGAGAATTTTAGGGGGACAGGCATAGAAGTCAACTGAAATAAGCCTTTAGGTGGTGGTGGTCCATTCCGTGACATATAAATAAACTTTTTTTCCAAAGGACAGTTTTTTCTCTCCTATGTATATTGCCTATGCTGTAGTAAAAAAAACAAAGATTGCTTTATAGTAATGTAGACGTGCGCTTTGTTTTCATCCGTTCATTTTTTTAAATCACGATGATGTTTTAGTCTCATCTACATAAACCACACTCTTCCCCTTGCTTTTGATTTTAGCATACTAGCTTAGAGATTGTCCATAAGATAAGTAAATTTTCTAATTATTCGATTTGCCTTTAGTTCAAAAGAGAAATGTTACAGAAAAAATGAGAAAAACATACAACCAACATGTTGATGGTTAATCAATTTTCTAATTTAAGCCTGCACAAACTTAACTGTGAAAAAAGTTTAAGAACAAAACATATCTGTAATTCAAACCAGTACCTCTTGATTCTCGACTTTTAGGCTACTAATTCCCTCAATACTTTCTGCCAGCCGTAGTGTAGTACAATAGTACTTAAGGTATGGGGTTAATATCCAACCTTCTCTCCTCCAGTCGTATCTCATCCTTCCTCTCCGGACCTTCCAGACGCTGGCTGGCAGGAACATTTTTATTTAATAATTGAAAATTTAAGACAATTTTTATGAATTTAAAATCAAATTTTTACTTCTATTTTGCTTATAACAACGTTAAAGCTATAAAATATTGAAATTATGCAACATGATCACTCCTTCCTAATTATCTCAGTATTGCTTACCATCTTGATCAGAACATCAACAGCAATAAACCAGATAGACTATGGACACCCTTTATATGAACTACAACTTGGTCAACCAGCAAATAAGGAGATATATCATCTTCAAAGGGATGTTGTGGAAGGGGCAGCTAATATCCAACCTCCTCCCCCTCCCGACGTTTCGTCCCTCACATTTGTTTTTGATGCGACTGGCTCAATGAATGGTAATTGAGTAAAATATGATTTTAAAAATCAGGAAGTTTGCAGATGATTTAAATCAAGTTCGGCATGGGGCTAAAGGAATTTTTGAAACTGTAATGAAACAACGGAAGAAACTCATCTACAATTTTATTCTCGTTCTTTTCCACGATCCAGGCAGGCTAATAATATTCCTGTTTTTAATAATTGAAAATCTTTAGAAGTGAGCGATCCATTTATTACAACAGATCCTGATCTTTTTCAGCAACAATTGGCATCCGTTTCTGTACAGGGTGGTGGTGATTGTCCAGAAATGGTCATTAATATTTTGAATTTAAAAAATCCTACAAATCTCTCTTTTCTAGGCTCTTTCTGGCATTAAGAAAGCGCTTGAAGTTTCATTGCCAGGATCTTATATTTACGTGTTCACCGATGCGCGTTCCAAAGATTTTCATCTTGAAAGTGCCGTACTCAACCTTATACAGGAGAAACAAAGCTCAGTGGGTCCTATTAGAATTTTAATACCCTATTGCTGTTCTTAAAATTTTTCTAAAAACAGGTTGTCTTTGTAATGACTGGTGATTGTGGAAATCGTTCAGCCCCTGGATATAAAGTATTTGAAAGGATAGCAGCCGCAAGTTTTGGACAAGTTTTTCACCTGGAAAAATCACATGTTAATACTGGTAGCAAAATAAATTAATTGTTATAACCGGATTAAAAATAATTTTAAGTTCTCGAGTATGTACGTCATTCTGTAGCACGACGTAAGGTTCACATCCTTTATGAAGTTCGTGAACATGGTCAGACACACACTAGGTGGATAATTAAGATAATAAAATATTTTTACTATTAAATGTAGCCTTGTCCCGATTGATACATCATTTTCTGAGTTGGTAGTATCATTGGCTGGAGTTCGAGATGATAGTGATCTGATGGACATTGAATTGGTTGATCCACACAGTTGATTTACCCAAAATAAATTTCCTTCAATTATTCATTAATTGTCAGATAGACGAATAGACAAGTACGAACATGATGATGGCACAATCAATTTAAAAAATATAAAGCTAATTCGGCTACTTTCACCCGTGCCAGGCATTTGGCGAGTCAGAACCAGTAGTAGATTAAAGTAGGCATTCAACTTGTATTAGTCTCTTAATCAAAAATTTTTCCAGGCATACTTTACTAATTTTTGGGCATGGAGATATTGACTTCAAATACGGATTCGCCGCTCAACCGGTTTCTTCCATCGATTTAGTGGGTTTTTAAAACGAGATCTTTTTAAAATTTATTAGAAAATCTCACAAATATTATAACTTTTAGACCCATCCTCGTCCCGTAGCTGGTCAACCAACTTATTTACTTATTAAAATGACTGGCCTGAGACCGCCAGGTGCTTTGGAGCATGTATCACTTGTTGACTACAGCGGAAATGAACTTTATCGAAACGAGTCTCGTTTCTATCCAGGAGACGGCCCTTACCTCCATTTTGTTGGGCCTTTAATTCCACCAAAAATATTCTTTTTTGTGCGTGTGAGAGGAAAAGATGCTCAGGTAAATCATGAATGATATTATTTCATTGCCCTTTAAAGAACTACGATTTTCTACGAATAACTCCTACAGCAATTGCTGCTGTAGATGTTGTTGGGCCTAGAGCTTACATGGCTGAAAGGCTCACAGCAAATGCATATAATGCTATAAATCTTACTTGTTCAATTGAATCACGTGTGCCATTTACTGTACATTGGCTTTTTGGGAGTAGAACAATCGGTGGTCCTCTCTTTTATGAGTAAGAGTTTTATAATAGTTTCATGATTATTTCTTAATTCTCAATATAGATATACAGATACCTCAACGTGGACAATAGATTCAGTTACTCCTGCCCACCGTGGCTATTATACTTGTTTGGTAGTTAGTTCCTTAGGCAATCATTCTGTCTCTACTTTTCTTGAATCAAAAGGTTCAATTACCTTTTGTTTACTCAAAATATTTCTGATCAGAATTGCCACCTGACATTGTCTCAATGCGAAATGTGTCAGTTATGCTTCATGAGACTGCATTTTTACACTGCATAACACAAAGTATAGAACGACCGAGAATTAACTGGATGCACAACCACAGTTTAAATGTTGGAAATTCCGCGAAAACTGTATGTTTAATTAGGAGTATTTTGATATTAAAATTCCAGTTGAGGAACGAAATTAACATTCCATTAAGTATACCTATGATAATGGCACTTTGCGTATTCACGATGCGACTTTTGATGATGTCGGTATTTACTCTTGCTTTGCTCGAACCTCTGGAGGCCAAAGCGAAGAAACTGCTTGGTTGACTGTTATGCAACCCCCAAGCGTACGAGTAGAACCACGAGAATTATATAGCGTTGAAGGTACTACTTTTACTTTGAAATGCATTACAACAGGTGTGCCGAAGCCAGAAGTTACGTGGTTCTTCAGAGGTTTTTTAAAATTATCAGAAAATAATTTTATCTTTGATTCAATTTTTGAGGTTCCCCAATATTTTCTGATCCAAAATTCTACATTAGCCAAAGAGATGAATTAATTGTCAGTGATGTTGAAGACGAGGATGAAGGTTCCTATTCATGCCAAGCAAAAAATTTAGCTGGTAATGCTATAGCTTCTGCTTATGTTCAGATAGCTGGTACTTATTTGCTCTTTATTTAGTATCCAAATTAACATTTATAGTTCCACCGACCATTCATGTCTCACAAAATAAACAAATGATAACTAAAGATGATTCAATTATTCTCGATTGCCAAGTAAATTTTTGGATGATATACTTTGTGAAATATCACGAAATACCTTTTAGGTCATTAGTGGCATTCCACCTCCAACAATTGTTTGGTGGAAGGATGGCCGACAACTATTTAATGACCGCTATATACAAATTCAAGAAGGTGGACGTTTAACTATTCCTCGTGCAGATATTTTGGATGCTGGGACTTATGCTTGTAAAGCTGAGAATATTGCTGGATCGGCAATTAAACCACTCACTCTTGGTGTTGGAAGTGAGTTAAATACAGTTTCTCCTTATTCTGTTTTTTCTAACTAGGCCCTCCAACAATCCTACCAAGTCCGGAGACTGTTTATGTCCAGATTGGGCAAACTGCAACACTTAACTGTAGAGTTGATGGAAATCCTAAACCACAAATCCAATGGCTTAAAAATGGTTCCCCCATTGATGCATTAATAGAAGAACAATTGCGGTACTCTCATTTGCCTGATGACAGTCTTCACATCAGAGGAGCATCATTATCCGATCAGTCGACATTTACTTGTATAGTTAGAAATCAATTTGGAGAACAAAGAAAGCGCACAAATTTGGTTATTACTGGATTAGGTGGATTTTCAGGCATTTATTTTTAAATTTTAATTAATTAAGTGAGTCCTGTTCTTGCCAGTTTGCCTTCAAAAATGGAACTGTTAAGTATTTTTCTTATTATTTATTAAGAAATTATTCTTAAATAATAAATAAAATTTTAAGTGTCGAAGGAAGGGATTTACAAATTAATTGTGTTGTCCTACTTGGTAATCCTCGCCCTGAAATCGAATGGTTTAAGGTCTCTAAATTTTTAAAGACAAAAAATTCAAAACTTTTTGGATCATTTAAGGATGGACAACCACTTTCCAAGGCTATATCGAAAGAGCATGTAATTTTGCTTCGCGATGGATCTTTATTACTTAAAAATGGTTCTGATGCACATAAAGGAACGTATACGTGTAAAGCTAATAGTGCTGCGGGAAATGCTTTACAAGATGTTAATGTACAATTGATAAGTGAGTTTACATTAATCAGAAAATCTAAGAAAAAAATTTCAAAAAATCGCGCGAAAGCCATAAATATTCAAAGCTTTGCTTATCCAACCCTTTCGTTGAGACTTGTTCATCTTTCCCTTTTTTGACGTGTTTTTGTTTTTTACAAGATTAACTCTATATTTTTTTCCCTCAATTTATAGTGAAACCAAGAATGCTCCAAACAGATATTGAAGATGTACTAGTGGCCAAGGATGGAGCTCAGCTTGAAATACCATGCCCTGTGCTAGTTCCTGAGGGGCAAGTCAGGCCTAAAGTGCTTTGGGCTCATGATTCCCAGCCGTTAAATGTTAATACACCCGAATATATTGTTCTGGTATGCTTATAATCTAAAGAGATTTCTAAAAATTAATTATTAAATAGCCGAATCTCAGCCTGAGAATTCTGAGGGTTAGTTCTGCACATATTGGCCGTTACACATGTACAGCTGTGAATGAGGCTGGAAAACTGGAAAAAACTACGCTTGTTTTAGGTATAGTTTTAAATTTAAAAATAACATAAATACATATTTACATGGGTTTGATAATGATTACTAGGGCCTCACAAGATCATTAATCACATTCTTATATGGCTTTTTCTTGTCTCTGATATTCTCTTGCTCCTCTATCATCTCTTCTAATCTTCATCCTTTATCCATCTATCATTTCAAAGGTCCTATACATAGTTCATCCAATCTAGTGCCTAATTTATTTAAAATGAGCCGCAATACACTCAAATTGCAGTAGCATACAAAGCACATCAATACAGTATTTCCAATTGCAAAAACCGAGGCTAATTCCCCATCAAATTGAAAATTAAATTCCTGCTTTTTCATTTGATGATTTGTGGCGATAGGCAGGGTTATCTCTTAAAAGAGAGTTTTACCATTCTTTTAATGAACAAACTAACTGAATGCACCAAAAGATTCGAGTGCACTCCGTTGTAAAACCATTAGAGCCGTTTGTATGAAGATCAGTGTTGGTGTTAATAGGCTTAGTAATTTGTGAAAACTTTGCTTTTTAGAACTAAAATTATAGTACATATATGAATGAAAAGATTCATTAAACAAACATTCTTTTGGCTTGCCAAAATCCTAAAATTCCAAGCAATAAATTTATCAAGAATTCCCCTGTTCTATCAGAAACAAGATACATAGCTGCTCCATTCCATGCTATGCACCACTTTAAAAAACAATTATAAATTTTGAAATGCAGTATTGTCTGTAATAGAGCCCCATAGGTCCTCTATCTCTTAACCATCTTTCAAAGGGGGCTTTATTAAATAAGTTGTGTCTCTAATAAAGGTGGGGCCTTAATAAGAAAATTCGGTATATTATTAATTAACGAACCGTTGCTATTCCATATTTTGTAGTTTTCAATGCACTAATCCCATTCCAAAACTCTTCATCCTCTTCATTTTCAAAATCTCTTGATTCCAAAAATTTTTCCTCACATTTTTTAATTTTTTCAATTTCAACTCTTTCTTTAGATTTTTTTATTCCATTACTTTGAACAAGATCCTTCTTATCCTCTTGCTGATTCTTATGTTGCTTCTCGGCATCTTTGTTATATTCTGGTGCAAAAAATTCAATGCCACTTCTATTTGTAGCAATCATATCAGCAACATTCCTTCCCAATCCAATAGCGTTTATAGTTTTACGTCTTTTTTCCTCTTCAATTTCATCTTCATTCTTTCCTATCTCTAATAAGTCTTCCAATGCAGAAGTGTCAAAACTTAGGGACAAACTCCCGCCAACACTTTGGAAATTTTGAAAGCGTTTAGTACGTTTTGGAGGTTGTTGAGATATCTGCTGGGATTTAAATAGGTTCAATTCAAGAGTATTTTGAATTCCAGACGGGGCTGAACTATTTTGTCTCATGGATGAGGCATCCATTTTTTAAATAAATTTATTGAAAAATTATGAATGTTGCTTTATAAATTTTATAAAAAATTATCGAAAGAATTAAAAAATGAAGACTACACTTCTTCATTTTCTATCTACTCTTGTCTGTGTTAAATCCAATCCTCTTGGTGTTCCTTACGCGCGAAACCTCTATATCACTAATCCTTAATCGAATGTGTGTACGTAATCCATGTTGCGGATTATTTTTTCCTAGTTTTATTTTTCTAGCAAATTAGTTAATGGGACTATTAGTGTTTAATAAATATGTATCATGGGGTTTTACTCAATGCTTTAAGTTTTCTAATGGGATTCTATAATTAAAGTTGATGAATTGGAAAATAGAGTGATCAAAAATGATCATTATTACTCCAAATTAATCAAATTATTATTTTAAGCTCCACCCAAAGTGGGAAATGATGCCATGCTTGAAGTTATGCAAGGAGAAGTTCTTCCAATGAACTGTGATTTGCAGAACCCAGGGGAATCTACAATGATTACTTGGCTTTTTGTGAGAGAATATTTAGATACTCTCTAATAATGATATTTCATTAGAACAATTCTACTAATCTCCCTAATAATGTATCAATCCAGTCTGACGGGGCTTGGTTGCACATTGTTGATGCCCAAATTGCTAACCATCAGGGAATCTATACTTGTTTGGTTGAAAATTCTGTAGGAAAAGCTAGAAGGGAATTTAATGTGAACATTCTGGGTAAATTTCCTCTTGAAAATATGAAAAAATTGATGAATTTTTATTCAGAACCACCTCGATTCATTGATACGACTAATACAAAATATTTGTTACTCGAGGGCCAGACTATAATGCTGGATTGTACATTAAAGGGAGCACCTTGGCCTAAAATTATTTGGAAAAAGGTGGGTAACTAAAATAATTCTAGTAAATTTTTATTCTTTGAAAAAATTAAATATTCCAATACTGTACAATTTAATAAGGGTTAAATGTGAAAATGTTGCCAAATATAGGGAGTTATACAGAATTTTACAAAAGGACATCTCATAGGCAATAACTAGAAACCGGATCAAGACGAGATCGAAATTTCTTGAGATAACTCATACCGGTCTCTAGCTATAACTGAATATTTGTCTTTTCCCGTGACTCTGTATAAAAATTAGGAAAATTAGGATTAGTATGGATATGATGTAAAAAGGCTCAATTAAAAATAAAAGTAAATAATTAGTTTTAAAATGATTCTGAAAAAATGGTCGTAGCTGAAGTGATTAGGACGGCTAATATTAATATAGAAAATACAATAATTGCAAGTAGGGAAGTTGACACACGGGTTTGGTTCCTTCCACCGGGTGAAGCATCATTTGAGCATATTCCATAGCGATTGCAGCGTTTTCCGCCAGCGCATTCTAAACCTATCCTCCATATTGGGCGATCTTGTGCTGATTTAATGCCATAGTTTCGATGAGCATTTCGGCAACGTCTTGTAGATGGCTTCTTTTTTAAATAATTTTTATGTTAGATTTTTAAATCTATTTGGAGTAACCTGATGATAGTCAAAACAGCAAAGCTGACAACGGTCTTCTGATGCAAATCCAGTATCTGGATCTATTGCTGGACATTCACATACCATTAAATAGGGTGAAATTTTGGCACATGGATTTTCACAAACATCGTCTACACATATTTTTTCGGATCTTAAAAAATTATTCCAGTTTAATATTTGCTCTTTCACCCACTTTTTATCACAATATTGTCCTTGTTGTTTATCAACACAGACTGATTTTGAGCATTTTCCTTGTAAGCATAGCCTTTGTGTGTCTTGATCATCACATGGCATTCCATCCATTTCGTCCCCATTCATTCTGCATCTTGTGCATGCATCACGCTCCCAACGCTCTCCATTATCTCTTGAAATTTTAAGATTCAGCGCTTAATAGAGCATATTATAATATACCTAAGTATGCCATGTTCATGAGCTGGCAAACAACGATTTCGCTCATTGCCGCAGCACAAAAAGCAGTAGTTATCCTCTTCGCTGTCACACCGACACTCGCGCATATCTTTAACGGAACATACTGAAACGCACCTGAAAACCGCAACTATTTGGAAAAATTACGTTTAAGTTACGTGTTATTCCTGCAAATCTGTGCCCTACTTGTTGAGCAAATACTTCCCTCTGCCGAACATTTGACATGTTGTTCATCATACCGATGATGATAAGAATGGGATGAAGAATCACAAAATTTTATTTGAAATGAGAAAATTGCACCCAAGAGAAGCATTCCCTTTAATTGTTTGTAAAAATTCAAGTTTTGCTTTCTTCTCCTAAAGCATTTTTCTTGTTTTTCTGTACATTGTTGTTCAAAATTTAAATCAAAAATAACAAAGGATTTGTACATTTTTTAACAATATTTTTTGTGTAATAAATGAAGGCCGCAACAACAACCACCTGCTTCTATAATATTCACAGTTTTTAATCATCAGTTTATTTTCACCATTAATAAAACTGAACCATCTTTTTTTATTTTAACTCTAAAAGTTTTCTTGAAAAGTCTGAATTTGTAATTAATATGTACTTGAGTAAAAAAGGATAACAAATTTGCTAGAAAAGTGTTAGAAAACAAAAAAAAGTTTGGCATCAAGGATGCGCCTTTCCGTTTCTATTTTGCACCTCTCAAAGCTGCTTCCTCTAAGAGCGGCGTGTCAAATGTTATTTTGGATTAATGGAGGCTTCAAGTTTCTTTGAGTGGGAAGGGAGGGTTGAATTTATTTATGGATAACAGAATATGACAAATATTTACTTCTAAAAGTATTCCATTACTAGATTAATTTTTAGGTACAGATACTAAAATGATGATAGGGGGGGGGTTGTTCACTATCGGTTAGTAAACGGTATCCTCGGTTTTTGGTTATGCCGGGGTTCTACCTCAGGTTTTCGGTTTCGATTAACCAACTGTGAACAACCCTAATATTTTGATAAATTATGATAAGTGAGGGGGTTGTTAGTTTGTTTCAGGGTTTTTGATTGTCATAGAAATTTACAAGAATTAAGAAATAACAGTGATAAGTAAAAGAATGTCGTATAAATTTCGAAAATCAAGATTAGTTGATTGTCTTGGAAGGTAAAAACAAAAAAGAATATGTTGTAAATTCCTTTATTTCCCCGCAACTAGTGGAATTATCCCTCAAGTTTGAAGGACAAGCAGGGCTCTTTGCCATCTGGCAGCAAAAAGCAGATGTTGAAATAAGGAGGGAAAAGCATAAAAATGCTGTGATGAAAAGAAAAAAAAGAAAATAAAGTTGAGGGACTTGAAAATATATTAATGCTGTGAAAAGCATACATATGGACAGAATTGCCTCAAGGCATAAAAGAATGAAAGGGGCAATTGGTTAGCTTTGTTATATATTGGCCACACAAAAGTTTTTTTTCCTTAGTACTTCCTCCCCAACTTACCTCTTTCATACCTCTTGCACTATCTATTTATAATTTATTTTTTCTGCTACTACCCATCTGTTTATTCTCTCAAACCTACTGCTCGTTCATTCAGAATTTTATCCTTATACAAAAAAAACTTTGTTTTTGCCAGCCGGTCACCTGGGCATTTTTTACTAAAGGTTTTTTGGCCATCATTTGAAATTGTCGGGGTTTTTAAAGAAAAGGTTTTGTAACATATTTTGAACAAAATATTTGCAACAAAGAGGGGAATGATGAATAAATGATGTAAAAAATTGGAAAAAATATTTAGTTTTTTTGAATTTATGTCGGTTTTTTTAAAAATATTTACGTAGGAAAAAAGCAATTTGGCTAATTGAAATTGAGGATATTTTCTCCTTTAATTTTCCGACTTTAAAGATTTTTTACATTAAGGCGATTTACATAAAGCGAATAGTGATAATGGTTTGGATAGGAAATGAATTGGAGGTTTTAGCCCCATAAAAAATTTTGAGGGAATGAGGCGAGTGATAGATTTACCCCTCCTATGGCCCACAAATGCCAGTCTGCTCATCAACTGCAGTCTTGATAACCGCCCTCTTTTTATTGGTATTGGAAGGAAACACATCTTTTCCCAAAGGTATAATTGCACAGCAACTGAGAAGCAGCCGAGAGATGGGCCAGATGAATGGCCCCTTACATTTAAAAAATAGCTAAAATGAGCTTTTTTGGAGAATTATTGGTTTAGAAAATATGTGCAGTAAAGAGAAGTGCCATTTTCCTACTAGCTTTTCACATAGGAAAATAGGATTTTGTTTGGAGAGAGGGGGAATTTTAAAATGAGCAAGGAAGGGGAATTGGAATTTTTTTTAAAAAAGAGGATGAGTATTTATTTTTTAAATTTAGCTAACCAATTACCTTAAATTTTTCTAAAATATATTTTTTTGTTTACTAAAATTGAGACGTTCTTTTAAGGAATTCCAAAAGATAATTTTGTCCTTTAAAATATCTCAGCTTTGAATTTAAATTAAAATGAAAAATGAGGAAAATTTATTTGAGGAATTGGGTGTCACCAAACATCCATTTTATTATGAGGGAAAAAGGGAAGTGAAATAAAATTGAAAATGATGCAAAAAAATTAGCAAAAAAATGCTTTTATAAAAATTTTAAATGTTATTTCGAGTTTCCCACGAGTATATTTTAAAAATAGGTGAACATATCAGTTTTTCATGGGTATTTGTTTTGTTTGCTAACAATGGAATTTTTGACAGATACACTTGGATTTAGACAGAAAGGAATTAGGCAGAAAATTGCTTCGTGGTATAGTTGTTGGCGACCGGTTAATTTTTCTCTGTTGTGGGTCAAATAGAGAAGAATATGAACTTTTGAACAGCCATAGTCAAGAATTAATCGGTGCCAACAACCTTAAACGCCTGCCTTAACTTGTATGCTAAACTTGGGTTCTGATTATATTTTATGATCATATTTGTCTTTTAATTTGAAGTATTTAGAATGCTTCAAAAGCTGAGTAATATTTGCGGAATAATCTGCGCGTGATTTTAATAGAAATATTTAAAAATTGGAAAAAATTCGCGAGAAAGGCGAGAATTGATAATAATGATCAATAAAGTAAAGAAAGTGAAAATGTACAATTAAGGTGTGCTCAAATATTTGCACAATTCATAACTATTTTAAGAGAGGCTGGCTGGAAAGACTATATATTTTTCACGTTTTTGGATTGTCAAATAGATTAGAATATAAATGGAACTAACCTCTATTTTGCATTTTAAAATGTTATTTTTCATAAAAAATTATCGAGAATGAATGAAAAATATCATATGTATAATTAATAAAATTATGGAGGTCGTTAGTTTCCTTATTTTATTATTTAATTGATAATACTTATAATTATGCGAATAATAATTAATGTTTGGTCTAATTATGGACAAAAATAAGTGAAAATAAAATTACTTTAATAAAAATTATTACTAACGCAGTCTTATCATATTTTTAAGAACAATAAACCATTAGAACTTGATGATTCATTGAATGACTTGGGAGAGGATGCCGAACCTTTGTATCAACTTATAGACAATGATCAGATTCTTCATATTTCTGAAGTAGATGTGCGTCATGCTGGTCGATATTCCTGCCTTGCCGAAAGTCGTGCAGGGCGAGCTGAAAAGGATATCAGTGTTTCACTACTAAGTGAGTTAAGCTGAACGAATCAATTACTTCTTCATCATTATCTCATCGAATTTCTTTCTGATTTTTAGCAGCTCCAGTAATGGCATTAGATCAAACAAACATCGAGATGATTGAGAATGAAAGCCATACCTTGGATTGCCCATTAGAAAATGATGGCGGATCAACAACCGAATTACATTGGACTAAAGATGAAATGCCGATTGGTAATGCCATTGAGCAACAATCTCAATATCAGTCTCATATCCAAGTATCAGTCTCATATCAATATCATTCTCATACTAAATTATAGCGTTCCATGTCAGGAAAAAAACTTCATTTGATGAAGGCTCAACGAATGGATTCTGGGGCCTACAAATGCATAGCTAAAAATGCTGCTGGTTTAGCCGAAGCTATTATTAATGTTCTAGTTCTTGGTGTTAATACTTTAATTTCTTAATTTAATTTTATTTATAGTTCCTCCAAGAATCGAGGATCCACATGGCTATCGTACTTTAGAAGCACTTGTTAATGATAGTGTTCAGATAGATTGTATTGCCAGTGGAGTTCCTACTCCAAAGTGATTTCAAAAATTTTTATTGGCATTATTTTAAAAATTTTAAGGATTGAATGGTCTCATAACGGGCGAAGTCTCTCATCTGAAGATTCCGCTAGCTTATATTTCGAAAATGGAAGATCTAAACTTCACATACTTTCAGTGCAACCGAAAAATGCTGGAATATATTCATGTACTGCAACAAATAAAGCTGGAAATTCTGATATGGATATTTTTCTTGATGTAATTGGTCTGTCAATACCCAACACATATCATTTAGAATGTTTCTTATATATAGGACCACCTACAATTCGAGCACCAGCTACGGAACTAAACGTGGTTGAGGGATCGGAGCAGCGTTTGGAATGTGTAGTTGGGGGTCATCCCTCACCTCGTGTTGAATGGCGTAAATCCGGTAGTAGTGATAACGATCCTTTAGCTGTTCAACAACAACAGCAGGATGAAGATAAACAAACTGAGGAACATGCCATTTTCACTGAACACTCATACTTTCTCCATATCCATGCTGCCGGACAGCAACATGCCGGTCGTTATACTTGTATTGCTAAAAATAAAGGTGGAGAAGATCGCCTGGCCATACAGTTAAATGTTTTGGTAGGGAGTAAAGCAACTATGTAATAAAAAATGTTCAACAGGTTCCTCCAAGCATTGATGAAGGCGAACGCTTGCTTCGCGTAATCGAAGGGGGTACAGCTTCATTTGAATGCCCAGCTAAAGGTTCACCTACTCCAAAAATTCTCTGGAGAAGGATGCCACATGGAACTGTACTGAATTCAGAAGATGAGAATATACATCTTGAAGGCATTGGAGTAAATCGGAACATTCTTTTGATCAAAGCTTTGAAGCCAGAGGATGCTGGCAGGTGATATTCGCGATTTTTAAAAAGAATTAGAGAGTTAATACTTTCAATGCTAAGGTATGTATGTGAAGCTTCAAATGAAGCTGGTAATGCAACTGCTGAATTTTTGCTGGAGATATTGCGCCGTCCAATTTTGTTTGCCAACCCATCCAATTTACTGGTTTTTTCCACTTTATTTCAAATTAATAAATGCCTTTTAGTTGCGAGTGCTAGAAGGTGCCCAAGCCAAATTTGAATGTCAAGCTAATGGAAATCCTGAACCCAGTGTTTCCTGGCTTCGTGCAGGTCGCCCAATTGGTGAAGAAACAACTAGTTCAAATAATAATCTGATTTTCTCGCCTCGAGGCGATAGCTTGATGCTTGTTAAGGCAAGAAGGTGAGAATCATACCTCTGATAAATTGAAATTTGTAAATGCACAGAAGTGACTCTGGTGAATATACATGCCGATTGAACAATAGCGTTGGAGAAGCTGGTATGTTCAAACCTTCCCCCACACAAAACTTATAATTACAGAGGCTACATTTACTCTTACTGTACTTGTTCCACCTCATATCAATGAAACTTTGGATCAGAATCCTCGAGCGTTAAGAAACCAAGAAATTCGACTAAATTGTCCAGTCATTGTAGGGATTATTTATTTTATTTTCGATATTTTACAATTAGGGATTTCCAACCCCAACAGTCCAATGGTTAAAAGATGGAAAGCAATTACACTTTACTGAACGAATAATTCGTGGAAAAATTTCTGACTATCAAAACGATCTTTGGCTAGAGGCTGTAAGTGCGAATGATGCAGGCCGATATACATGCCAAGCAGTTAATGAAGTTGGTCAATTAAATACGGATTTTGAATTGGAAGTGATCGGTAATAATTAAATCGACTCTATATGAAACGAAGTCGGTAATCGTTTTTTTTTCATTACTTTTCTCCATTACTTTTTTCCTTCATTGATATGACAGAATGGTCAGCATTTTCCTCCCTGTTCAATTCCATTATATTTGCCTGTGGCATAATCAAAAGAAATGATAGAGAAAAGAATTAATTGAAAGGAGAGGACAGACAAAACACGGACGGACTCGGACAGACAAAACACGGACGGACTCGGACAGACAAAACACGGACGGACTCGGACAGACAAAACACGGACGGACTCGGACAGACAAAACACGGACGGACTCGGACAGACAAAACACGGACGGACTCGGACAGACAAAACACGGACGGACTCGGACAGACAAAACACGGACGGACTCGGACAGACAAAACACGGACAGCACGAACGGATACGAACAGAAAACACTCGTGTTTTGTCTGTTCGTGTGTGTGTTTTTGTCTGTCCTCATTTGAATATGCCACAGGTAAAAAGAGTGGAATTGAACGAGGAAGAAAAGACTGACCATTATTTATAATTAAGGAAGGAAAAAAGTAATGGAAAAAAGTAATGAAAAAAACGATTACCGACCTCGTTTCATATAGTGCCATTAAATCTATATCTCCATCGTTTTTAAAATTTTAGCACCGCCAGAATTTGCCTCTGAAGGCAAACGAAACTTTGAGGTTATTGAAGGTGATTCTGTTACTTTGGTCTGTCCGGTGGAAGCGAATCCATTCCCAGAAATCACCTGGTTGCATGGAACTGATCCAATTGACACTAAAAATGCTTATTTCTCTGATGATAAAAAGAATCTGACATTACTTCATGCTTCATTATCAGATGGAGGAAAATACATTTGCAATGCAACTAATGAGGCAGGAAATTCTGAATTGGATTTACTGCTTCGCGTTTTTGTCCCTCCTAAAATTGATAAATCAAATCTCGTAGCAAGCCCTTTAGCAATTCTTGGAAAGGATATGTTTCTGGAGTGTCCTGCTTCTGGCACTCCTCAGCCTTCTGTATTGTGGCATAAGGACGAACGGCAAATTACACAATTGGCACAAAAATATATACTAAAAGAGAAGAATCAAACTTTGTCGATTAAAAACATTATCCCCGAGGATCAGGGTTTGTATACCTGTACAGTACAAAATGAGGTACATCAATAAATCTTGATTATATTTTTAAAAATTTTAAAAATAAATTAGGCTGGTCAACTGCGTGAGGAATTTAGACTTGTAAGTAACCACCAAATAAAACAACAAAATAGATTTCAAAATTTAAGGAAGTCCTATTACCCCCAGAAATGGAAGAGGAAACAGCTAAACCTGGAGATGGTAGAGTACCTGGACCACCCCTTTCTAAACAGGAGGGGGAACAATTAGGTAATTGTTCAAGTAATTGAAGTCTATACAATACTAATTAAAAGAATTGGAATGCCCTTTAAAAATTAAATCGGCGTCTTTACTTAAACAAATCACTGAGTCTTTGACGGAAGAGGAAATTTGGAGAAGGATGGAAGAGGATTTTGATGATGGAAGACGACTGAGAATTGCATGGTCAAAAGATGGAAGGCCTTTAGAGCCAGGATTAAATGCTAATATTGAGGTGAAATTTGCTGACATCTTCGATTTTAAATTTATTTTCAAGATAAGCGAATATCCGGGTAAACGATTACAGCTTCATACAACCTCCATATCTGACTCAGGCGAATACAAATGCATAGCATCAAATAGAGCCGGACAATCTTATGTCAAGTTTCTTGTTGAAATTCTTTGTATGCTTTTTTATTTTTGTCACAAATCTCCCCTTTTTATTTAATTAACTAGTATTTCCTAGAGCTTTTCATTAACCCAACATTAGTTTAGTTTGAATTTCCTCTTTTCCGCCTAAATTTCAAAGCGGGTTTTTAAAGCGAAGCGGGTTTTTAAAGCGAAGCGCGTTTAAACAAAATTTAAATTTCGAAGAATTAACTAATGGCTATTCATTATCTTGTATTTTCAGCCAAACCAAAGATTGATACATCTAGAAATTCTCCAGAGCCTCATGTGATCGCTGGCCGACCGATCACGCTTTGGTATTTTTCGAAAAATTTCCAAAATTTCAGAATAATTTTTAAGGTGTCCAGCTAGGTGTGTTTTTAATTGCCCAATTTTCTTCAATTTAATATTTAATTAAGTGGAAACCCTCCCCCAACCATTCGATGGTTTCTGAATGGAGTAGATATTGCAAAAAATAAAAATTTTCGCAAACGTTATCGTCTACTTGATCAAGGTCATGGTCTTGAGCTTCAACCAACAACACAAGATGACATTGGCCTTTGGACTTGCCAAGCAGAAAATACAGCTGGATCAAGCGTTGCAAATATAAGCCTAGATGTTTGGGGTGAACAAAATTCTTAAAATATTCCAACAAACTTATTTACTAAATTAGTTGTGCCGACTACAAAAATGCAGGTTGAAGATTCGAACCCAATGAAACCTTTGGGTTCAGCACTCACGCTGCTTTGTGCCGTAAATGGAAATCCGGAACCAGTGATTCATTGGTCTCTTCGAGGCCAAACAATTATACCCTCACCTGGTCGATTAATAATTTCCGATGGTGGACAACGGTCAGTCCGCATTAATTCCCTTAATCTGATAAAATATTTAAAAAGATTGGAAATTCTTAATTTACGAAGTGAGGATGCTGGCGAATATCGGTGTGAGGCTCAGAATGAAGTGGGTGACTCTTCGGATAGCATTAAAATTGACATACTTGGTAATACTTTGAGAGAATAATTAAATATTCCCCTATTTCCATAAAAGTGCCACCTAAAATCGACAAGGAAGCCGTTGAATTAAATCCTCGACTTCCCCTTGGACGTTCTTTCACACTTTTTTGCGATGTTAAAGCAAAACCTGATGCCAAAATTACTTGGACATTTAATGGAATATCACTGGAAAATGGAGGGGGCTTACCATTTTTATCTATTGATAATGGAAAAAGAAAATTCCTTCAAATTGACAATATTTCTTTGCTTCATCGGGGTATTTATCGTTGCAATGCTTTTAATGCAGCTGGTAATGATAGTATTGAATATAAGGTTGATATAATGACCTTCCCAAAAAATTTATTTTTAATTTTGTAAGATTGATGTCTTCGACCCTCCCAAAATTGAATTGAGAGGAGGAACAACACAGATACTCGAAAATCATGATGTTGTTTTAGCATGTAATGCCTCTGGTGAACCACCACCTGTTATCGCCTGGGTAGAATTCTGTTCTAAATTTCAAAAAATTTTTTATTGCCTAGCAAAGGAATGGTGTTCTTGTCGAGACTGGTGCCAGATACTCTGTGGAAAATTCCTTTCTTAAAGTTATTAATTTAAATTTTTATTTAAAAATATTAACAATAAGGTTGTTGATGTACGCAGTTCAGATTCTGGTATTTATGTCTGTGTGGCAACAAATGAGGCTGGCACTGATCAGCAAGCATTTACGCTGTTAGTTTTGGATATTTTAAAAATTTAAAAATAATTTTTAGGGAGGTACTTGTTTTGCCTAAAGTATCTTTGCCTTCTCAACTGCCAACACAGTTATCAGTTCCTCTAGGTGGGAATATTACTTTGGGACCTTGCAAAGGTCAAGGTTATCCTCCACCTCATCTACTGTGGAGTATCGCTGACAAAAACAAGAATGACGTAAATTAACTATTCTTAATCAAGTTTAATTCATAAACCCTTCAGGACTTTGTACCAATTAATTCATCAACAATGGCTTTCAGAAAGGAAGATTATAAAATAATTAATAACGAATCAAATACAACTTCTTCGCTTTATTTGATGGATGTTAAGCAACAAAAAGACAATAGCCTTCAGTTTCGTTGTTCAGCTACGAACTCTGCTGGAGCTTCACATATAGAGTTCAATGTTAGTATAATTGTACCGCCTGTACTCGTTGATAATAATGTCTGAGAATTATCTTGTTCATAAATAAAAATTATTAAAGGCTGCCGCAGTTAGGGAATCTCGCATTATTGAGGGTCAATTAATTAATATTCCTTGTGGAGTGAGATTAACTGGCCAAAACGATAATATCCAATGGATTCACAATGGAAAACCTATTGAAATTAATCAAAAACTACAACAAAATAATGAAGTTGAACCCCTAATAATTAAAAATATTACCCTCAAAGAGGCTGGAAATTATACATGTTCCGTTAGAAATTCGGCAGGAAGTGTTAATTCTACAGTAAAAGTTGTTGTTGGAAGTAAAAATATTATTTTAACAATTTTTATAAAAATCTTTAGTACCTCCAAAAGTTGATAAAAATAACGGGATTAGAGTTGCCGTCTCACGTGGTAACACAGCTCAGCTGCATTGTGAAGCATTTGGCTTTCCACCGCCAAAGATACATTGGTTAAGAGATCAAATGCCGTTGAATAAATGTACAGATCTGATAAATGTCAAAATACAATCCCATTCAGATATGCCAACCGCTGTTACGGGCTCAGAACAGTCTACAAGTGGAGTAGTTGTTTCAGAAAATAAACGAACTGCAACAGCAATCCTTCACGATATTAAGATTGAACATGCTGGTTTTTATAATTGTAAAGCTGAAAATTGGGCTGGTATTGATAACAAAACTGTTGAATTAGTTGTTCTTAGTGAGTAATTTTAATTATATTAAAATATAATAATTGAATTATCAGTTCGACCAATGATACTACCAGAGCGAGATCAAATACGTGTGGAAAGGTATCTTGAGTATTTCAACCCTAACTAATAAACTTATCAATTTTAGTGGTGATATAGCTATAATCACTTGTAATTGTAAGGATTTCCTTCATTAGAAATATTTTAATTCAACATTTTCTAGCTTCCGGAACTCCCAAACCAACCATTTCATGGCAGAAAATCTCTGACCCACAAAAAGATATTGTTGCCGACTTGAAAAGTATGGGAATTTCAAATCAGGAATATTTATTTTTGCAGAATACTTCATCTCCGATGATGGACATTCATTAACAATTCTTAATGCAGGAAAGGATGACCATGGTATTTATCGTTGTATTGCCAAAAATGAAGCAGGTCAAGCTATTGGAATTCGCAAAATTGACGTTAAACGTAAATAGTTTTGACTTAATTATGTACTTATCAGTTAATATTTAAAGTATCCCAAGGCGAGAGAAGTGTTAACACTAAAAGGGATCGCATCTATGTTGAATGTGATGAGAATGGAGCGCCAATAAAAAGCACATATGTAAAAGCCCGTGGTGATCGTCCCCAACAGTCCAATGATCCTTACATTCATTGGACTGAAGAATCTGATGTGGATGCTTTATTATTGAATGGCACTGATGGTTTAATGACTTTATGCATGCCAAAAATGGATGATGAAAGCAATGTTATGAACCGAGAGACTAGGAGAGTGTCTCCCTTACCTTCTGCAAATCTTTCATGCTGTAAAATATTTTTTGTCAAATACAAAAAAATGAAAAATTTCTAGCAAGCAGTAATTGCCAATACAAATGCCAGGACCTGGACAATGGCTCATCCAAATGTATTTGTCCAGATGGTTATTCTTTAAGCGAAGATGGACGCTGTTTGGATCTGGATGAATGTAAAAATGACATTTATCCATGTGTTTCTGATCAGCTTTGTTTTAACAAACTTGGCACTTTCTCTTGTATTAACAACCTTTGCCCTCCAAAATTTCATCTAGACAAAACAAAGTTTAATTCAAAATCAAGTTAATTTCTAAATTTGTTTTTAGCCAACAATGCTTGCCATCATGTCAAAATTGTACAGAATTGCCTATACGTCTTTACATGTTAGGATTACCCAACGGAGTTGCTGTCAATACTGCTTTGGTTTGGGAAAAATTCATTATATTTAGACAAAAAAATTTTTTAGCTTCGACTAAGTGCCCACGATAAGAATGGTCGTTTGCTTAAACGAACAAAATTTAATATTCGTGCCGAAAGTAATTCCTTCAATACGAACGCATTGAACGATCAAAACTCAATCTCATATCGACCAAAACAATTTCACTTTGGCATTACAGCTGAAAATGATGGTCGTGCAACACTACATTCTCGAAGGCTTTTATTGCCCGGTTCCGAATTTCTTTTGTCTATTCAATCCACTAGCAGTAATGATACAAGTGATAGGGAACTGAAATCGACTGATCTAGGCAAGTGGGTGGCTAATTACATGGTGCTTATTGCAGTTTCCGAAAATTTGTTTTAATTATTTTCAAATTTTATTGTTGTTTTATTTTTCTAATTTAAATATTTTTAATCATTTTTACAGTTTATATTAGTTAGTTTACATTGTTAGCCTTCTCCTCTCATCATTTTTACTCCCATACTCCCAGTGTTTTATTAATATTTGTTCAATTATCAAAATTAAATATGTAGACTACACACTTTCTAACTACATAAAGTGATTTGTTTGTATAAAAATAAATAATGATAAAAGTATAATTGGTTATTGATAGCTACATAGGCCAAATTAATAATTACACAATAATTATTGAACAATCAAAAATGATAAACGCTAAATGATAATTCCTTTAATAAAATATTTAATTAAAAGGACAAAAATCTTGATAATCGAGTTAGTGAGCTTTCAAGTTTAATGGCATCCGACAACAAAATGGGTCGTTGGGGTGCCATAAGTTATGTAATGGGAAATATTGTAGGCGCAGGAATTTTTATTGCACCCACAGCTATATCTAATCAAGTTGGATCGGTTAGTTATTTTTGCTTTAAACAGCAATAAAACTCATAATCAGGCAGGAATGTCGATCATAATTTGGGTACTGTCCGCAATACTTTGTACAATTGGGGGCTTTTGTTATTTGGAATTGGGTACAATTGTAAAAAGATCTGGAGGGGATTTTGCATACCTTTGCTTTGTAAAATGGTAAATATCTAGGGAAATCTGCCTATACTTTATAGAATGCTTAGGCATTGGATTGCTTTCATGTTTATGGTCTCTGGCTGCGTGATCGTTTATCCTATGCAGGTACATATCTAATCAGAGATAAAAATTTTGAATCTATTCTTATCGAATTTGAGAACAAAATTAGTATATTTAGCCCTTTTCTCAATGCAGTTAGCAATTGCAGCGAGTGCTTCTGGCGAGTACATTGTTCAGGCATTTCAGTTTTGTAAGCAATTTTTTCATTGTTATTCGCAGGGTCTTGGATTTTCTGATAATCCCCATGTCTATTGGCTAAATAAACTGTTTGGATTCTCCATTGTCTGTAAGAATATATTTTCTAAAATTAATAAAACGAGGACATTCAGGGCTGATACTTTTTTTGAATTTTTTCTCAATCCGTCGAGTCGGTGCCCCTTTCCAGATGCTTTCTTCTGTGGCAAAACTAACTGCCTGTACTTTTGTTATTGGAGCTGGTGTTTTCCAAGTTTTCTCGAAAGGTTATTCAGTATTATCTCGCCTTTATTCCCACTTTCCAGGCAGCAAATTCAAACAGATTGATGACTTTTTTGTCAACTCAAGCTTCTCGGCAGGTCAGATTTCTGCTGCCTTGCTGGGAGGGTTTTACAGTTATGATGGTTGGGATATTCTAAATTGGGGTGTTGAGGAAATTAAGAGCCCTGAAAGGTGAAAATTTACGTGAATCTTATAAACTAAAAAAATTTCTAAGAGTAATGCCTTTCGCAATCATTGGCGGCATGTCTCTAGTTGCTTTACTTTACACATCAATGAATTGTGCTTATTTTACTTTACTGACAGCTGATGAAATGAAAGTTTCCAATGCTGTCGCAATGGTTAAAATTAATATTTTAACATAATTAATAATTTCAATAGACGTTTATTGAACGTATTATTGGTCAAAATTTAGCTAATTGGACTGTTCCTCTATTAATTAATTTGGTATTGCTTGGTTCGATTAACGGTACTATGTTTATTGCAAGCAGGTTAGGCTTAATTTACTTTGAAATTTACAAAGTTAATTAGATACTTGTTTGCGGCATCACGTGAACGCCATTTACCAGCGTTCCTTGCGTGTGTAAACGAGAAAAATGAAAGTCCAAGATCAGCTCTTTTAGTTCATGTAAATTTTTATATGCATATGTATTATAACTTTTATCAAAAATTTCAAGGTATTATTGGCATTCATATTCTCATTTGCTGGCAATATTGAGCAACTAATCGTCTCAATGGGTTTTGCCCAATTGCTACAACGTTGCTTTACTTTATCCGCTCTCCTTTATATTCGCTTCTATAGATTAGGATTAAATACCGAAGATAATGAAATAATTAAAACCCCAATAATTTTGCCAATACTTTTCTTAATTATTTGTATTGTGCTCGTTTCTATTATTATTTTACAAAAGTTCTCGGATGCCTATATTGCTTTAATTGTTTTGGCATTTGCAGGAATTATTTATTTGCTATTTTTGTGGGATAAAGGATTAAGGAGATTCGAGTTTTATAGAATAATGTCTGAACAAGTAAATGGTTGGTTTCTAATTTGGATTACCCCATTTTCTCGATTAATTTCCCTCGTTCGAATAATTCCCCATTCTTGATTAATTTCCCAACCCAAGGATATTTTGTAATATTAATTCCTTTCGGAACTAATTTTTAATTAAATCATTAATAATTAAGCTTCCTTCTGTTGCATAGCTCAAATAATTTTTAATGGGAAAATTGAAGTGATTGAATGACTTTCATCAATTTAACAATCTACTAGTTTATTGTTTTTGTTTATCAAAAATTGTTTAATGAAAAATATTTAATTAATATAAACTAATATTTAATCATAAATTAGGAATTTTTATTATTACGATTTAAGCATAAAAAAGGGAACGCAAGAATTCATGAATAAGCAAATACATTCTTTAATATTATCATAAATATCTTATCAATATCGAACCAATTTTTATGTGACACCTTAACATAATTGGGTTTTAAAAATTAATTTATCATTAATGTTAACATTGCCCTGATTTATAAGATTTTTCATATTTGAATAAAATGGATTCACCTACCCCTAAATCATTTTCAAAGCCTAATTCTTGTTTAAAAACCTTTTTGATTGTTCTTGCCGGTCTTTGCGCTATATTAATTGTTGCTTCTATTACCTTTGGTTTATTACAGCTAATCAAGTATGAAAAATTATTTATAAGTTTATTAATTATATGTATTATTACTTATACGCGTAGAAACCATGATATAACCGAACCTGAAACATCTACAATATCATCAGCAAACACTGAAACAAGCTATAGTTCGACAACTGAGGCAGGGTGTGTTCAGAATTCTTATTCAGTTTATGTTGATTTAATAAATACTTCGATCATTCATGTTTGGTTGAAGCCAAAAAGACTGGGCTCGGTTAAATAAAATATCTAAGAAGCATTAAAAAATTTTTTTATCAAGACAGCCATCCTTTATGCCAATATTTCTAATACAAATCAAACAACCCCTACACCTATATTCTATACGAGTGAAAATGGCGAACCAACATGGTTTGATTTTGCTCAATTGGAACTAAACTTTAATGGAAAGGTTGAACTCAGTTGGTCAGATGAGGACACAAATGTTTCTTATATTTATGCATATGAAACTGAAAATGTATTTTTTACAATTTTTAAGCAATTATTTTATTAGAATCTTTAGGTTAAACGCAACGGGATTCGTCCTGCTTTTATTTCCAAACTGGCAATGGGCCCGAATATGGAGCAAAGCTTCCATTTTAGACCTCCTTTAGGTTGGACAAATGATCCGAATGGATTTAGTAGGACTAAAGATGGTCTTTATCATTTATACTACCAGCACTATCCACACAGCAAACAATGGAACTCAATGTATTGGGGCCACGCAATCAGTAATGATTTGGTTAACTGGATTCATCAGCCTATATTCCTTCGTCCCGATGACAAAGAATGTGGTACCGATTGTGGGCTATTTTCAGGTTCAGCTGTTCCGATACACGATGGCGATGGTCTACAAGTCTTCTTTACTGATAATAATAATAGTTAAATTAATGTTATGTATTAAGTTATCTTAAAATTTAGCACGAATAAATCCGGAAATACAGCGAACTGTTTATACTAAAGACACCATATTACCCTTCAACGAATCTGAAATTATCATAAGTGATCTACCAGATTTGAAGGAAAAGTGCCTAAAATTAGGAGCTGACTTTAGAGATCCCAATGTTTTTCTTGGCCCAGAAAACTATTATTACATGACATTGGGCAGTAGTGATACACTTGGTGCTGGAGGAGTTGTATTACTTTATAGATCAAAAGAAAAGCATTCCATACATTCTGGATGGATATTCCAAGTATAATTAATGATATCTGATTATATGTTGACATCTGCTAATCCTAGAATGTTCTCAAAACTGATAACGCATTTGGAACAAAAGTATGTGAATGCAGTCAGATCTTCCAGTTAGGTGGAAGGAGAAGGTTAAGTCAAACGTTATATGCCTTGCTATATGCACGAACTGGTAGTAAAGACGGAGACGGGCGTGCCAACCTTTCACCAATTATTTTGGGTAATTTTGATGGCAGTAATTTTAATCCAATAGAAGAACAAGAATTGGATTTTGGTGCTGGTTCTTTTGGATTTCAAGTAAATTTTGAAAGAATCTTTGATTTTTTGATTCATCCTCATCAAAAATAAAATGATTTTAGGCATTTTATGACACAATCGACGATGAAGCATTACTTATTGGCTGGCTAGCAAATTGGCCAGATTGGGATAGGATTTCGGATTGGTCAACCTCTCTAACATTACCTTGGGTAATCAGATGGAATAATAGGCAATTATTAATTGGGCCTCATCCAAATGTGTTGGGACAACTCCGCGATATTGAATTGGATGGAAAAGCATTACTTCGAGGCAATGCTGTTGTATTACCCAATGGAACGGTTAGTTAGGAAACTAAATCATGTCTCCAATTTAATGGTCCAAAATTTCTAGGCCTATATACGTCTAGCACTTGAATACTATTATTTCTATAATGGAATTTTTCTTCAACTAAATCATCCGGATTATATACAGTTGGGAGTTAAAGTTAGCAAAGATGGACTTGAAATAGTGAAAGTAAAGCAGTAAGTCATTAAGGATTTTAGCCAGATAAATTATAAATCCAGTAATGATCCACCAAATCGTCGTTTCCTCGCAGCAGATGCACGTCCTGACATTGTTCATATTTACATTGACCGCGACTCTCTCGAAGTATTTGGCGAAATGAAAAATGATGGAATGCCAAGATGGGCGGGTACCTCCCGTTTAACGGGCTTGAACACTTTTGTCGATTCTGTACAGCTTTCAACAACAGATCGCTATAGTTATTTATTGCAAGGATGCCAAATTTGGAGCATGAAACCCGCAAAATTTTTGGGTCGCTTATAGCTTCTTTAATATTTTTATTTTGTACAATTTGAATTGATTTTTGAATTTTAATTTCTTTTTAAATTTTTATCAAGTTTAAAAATGAAATTTGGTTTATTATTTAATAGCATGCCAAAGAGGAATATAAAAGAGGAAAACGGGCTGGCTTTAAAAATAAAAGCAAAAAACTTTATGCACAATACGCATAAAGTAAAAAAAAGAGAATTGCATGTGCCATTTAAAATACTGGCTAACGCATAGTAAAATAGAAATAAAAAAATAATGGATTGTTTTGGCACATAAAATTCTAAAATTTCAACGGGAGTAGAGAAAAAGACTTGTAGCCGCTTCCATAGACATAAGTTAGGTCATGAATAGAAATGCCTATTTTTCCTTAGAGACAGCCGCATCTTTTGCCGTAAATTCTAGCAAGTAGAAAAAAATAAATTTATTATTGAATATTCATTTTTATTTAATCCATTGTCCTTTTTTCAGTCACATCATTATTTTGGGTAACTCATGAAATTTAGTTTCTGAGAAAGATTCTTTTTATAAACACATTTTTAATAATATTAAACTATACTTTACATATAGGGTTGGCGTTCCGGATATCCGGATTCCGGAACCGAAAAAGGCCAGATTTCGGGTAGGTTATAGGTTCTGGTTCCGATACCCGAGGTTTCCCAAGAACTGCCAACCTTAATTAGATCTTATTTATCACCAAATCATGTAGGCATTATCACCAAATTTTAATATAAATGCTTGTTTGTGTTTTAATTACATTTTGATATCCTTGATAAAAACGAGTGCCATTATTTAATGCAGAGGAGTTAAGCTAAGTAGAGAATGTCTCATTATATCTATCCACATCCAATTGTTTCAGCCTTTTGCCATTGTGCGAGGATAATTAAATTTTTTACTTCTCCATATAAACCCATCGAAATACTACTCTTGCTTAGCATTCATTAATGGATTTTTATTTCCGACCTCCTCTCAAAGAAATGAGAGTCGAGAACCGGCTGGCAAAATAAATTTGTCCAAAACAAATGAGTGAGAGCATCTCAAATTCTTTTTTAGTAATGTAGGTATTTTGAGATTAACGTCATATAAATTTAGTACAAATTCAAAAACATTGTGTTTTTGTTTTTTCAGATTATAAAAAATATTATTTATTAAATATTTTTACAACATTTAATTATTAAAAACAATGTCTTCAGTCAAAGTGGCAGTGCGTGTTAGGCCATTTAATAGCCGAGAAATACGTCTGTTCTCAGAAATCTTTTTTAAGATTTCAATTTAAATTTTAATCATTACAGAACTTCTTTCGAAATGCGTCATCGATATGTCCGACAAAAAAACATGTATGTATTTTCATTAGAGATCGAGACGAGAGGGGAATCTAGTCAAAATCTCGGTTATCCTTTTCGAATAACGTTCTCGATTCTCGAACGATCTTTCCTGTCCAATCTCTAATTCACTGTATCTCATTATAAAATCATTTAATAGATATAACAAGCAGCTCAAATCAAACCTACAATTTTGAGTTTGATTATTCTTACTCATCATTCGACAGGAAAGCTGTCAATTATGCTTGTCAGGATAAGGTTTATAGAGATATTGGTTCGTTGATGGAATATTTAATTCTAAATTCAAAACAAATTAAGGTGCTGAAATGCTTGACCACGCATTTGACGGGTAAAATTTTCTCCCGGAAATAAAATTTTTTAAAAATATTTAATAAAAAAATCTAAATTCTTAGATACAATGTATGTATATTTGCTTATGGTCAAACCGGTTCCGGCAAGTCGTATACAATGAGTGATTGTTTTTTTTCTGTTCGAAATAAATTCTTAATTATTTTAGTGGGTAAAGTAAATGATCTTGAAGAAATGGGAATGATTCCAAGACTTTGCCGCGAAATTTTTAGTAGAATTAGTGAAAATAGAGAGAATCAACAACTTAAGTATACTGTAGAAGTAAAAGCTTTTTTGATAAAATTTGTTGGAATTTTTTCTATTTAATAGGTTTCATATATGGAAATTTATTGTGAAAAAGTTAAGGACTTGTTGTGTCCAAAAAATGAAAATCTGAAAGTTCGAGAACATCCGATTTTGGGTCCGTATGTGGATAATCTCGAGAAAATGGCTGTATGCTCATATGAAGAGTATGCAAAATTCGAATTTATAATCTGTTCTTTATTTTTCAGTATTTTTGAGTTAATGGATGCTGGTAACAAAGCCAGGTTATTCCCCTAATAATGACATCGCTTAATCAGTTATATTGTTAAGAACAGTGGCAGCTACAAATATGAATTCGACGTCCTCCCGTTCACATGCAATTTTTACAATTGTGCTTACCCAACGAGAGCATGTTAACGATTTGGATACTGAAAAAGTCTAATATCTTTAATCAAAACTGAATTGTTTCTTTCTTAAGGTGAGCAAGATCTCGCTGGTTGACCTTGCAGGTTTTTTAAAAATTATTAAATATAATATTCTAATAATAGGTAGTGAACGAGCTGATTCAACTGGCGCTGAAGGCCAGAGGTTGAAGGTAAAATTTTAATAATATTTCCCTCAAGAATATTTAAAGACAAATTCAAGGAAGGAGCAAATATAAATAAAAGCTTGACTACACTGGGACTTGTTATCAAAAAAGTTACATAAAATTAAAATAAATTATTTTAATTTTGTTCAGCTGGCTGAACAATCAACAAAGAGGAAAGGAAAGCAATCAAGAACGGCTGTCATACCCTATCGGGTTTGGATTTGATTAGGATTTAAAATTTAAATTGAATTTTTCTCTCAATTAGGATTCTGTTTTGACATGGCTTTTGAAAGAATCCCTTGGAGGAAATTCAAAAACTGCAATGATTGCTGCCCTAAGTCCTGCTGATGTTAATTTCGAGGAAACTTTAAGCACATTGAGGTGATTAATGTAAGGATGATTCACCTAGCAGCATTTAAAACGCTTAGGCGGGGGATAAACGATCTAAAAAGGAAAAAGAGAAAGCATTAGTCGATGCCCCGGTAGCTCAACGGTAGAGCTCCTGCATATAGTGAGCGAAAGCCTAGCAACAACTAGCAGGTGGTCGCAGGTTCGAATCCTGCCCGGTGGCTAAACTTTTGCAAACTCTTTCTGGTGCCGCTAACAGGGATCCCCACTTGCTGCTGGGTGAACCAGCCGATCCACGGTCATGGCGCTTGACCGAGGGACCGGTCTGATGTAGGGATGGAGATGTAAGGATGATTCACCTAGCAGCATTTAAAACGCTTAGGCGGGGGATAAACGATCTAAAAAGGAAAAAGAGAAAGCATTAGTCGATGCCCCGGTAGCTCAACGGTAGAGCTCCTGCATATAGTGAGCGAAAGCCTAGCAACAACTAGCAGGTGGTCGCAGGTTCGAATCCTGCCCGGTGGCTAAACTTTTGCAAACTCTTTCTTTAAAATCAAAATTCTTCAAGTAATAGTATAATAATTAAGGCTGTGATAGTTAGGCAAGTAAAATTAGTGAAATAGGCGCCTAAAATAGGCACCAAAAAGCCAAAAAAGGCACAAAAATAGGCAGGTAAAAAAGGTTATCAGCCTATAAAATTATGATAAAAACAAGAAAATAACCACCTATTCGTCGTTTTTTTGACCATTTTGCCATTTATTCGTCATTTTAAATCATTTTTTGAGCAAAAATGGTGTAATTTTTTAAAAATGTCGATAATTGACAAAAAGCAAGTCTTGCCCAACCCACAAAATGTCCCACCCCAAAATGTCCCAACACCAAAACGTCTAATTTCAAAATGTCCAACGGAGTAAAAATACTTAATTTGTCGAATTATAAATTAAAATTTGGGGTTGGCACGGATTTTTTTAAAATCTGGGCTGATTTTTTTAGATTTTCACTGATTTTTAGGCAAAATTTAGGAAAAATCGCTAAAAAAGGCAAAAATAGTACCGAAAATTTCAAAATAGGCAAAAAGGCCCAAAAAGTCCGAAATAGGCAAAAATAGGCAAACTAAAAGTCATGCTAAACTATTCGGACCAAGCTAAAAACACGTTTTTTGAACGTATTACATCATGCCAAGCTTGCAGAAAAAAAAGGCATTTGCCTATAAATCACAGCCTTAATAATAATATACTCATAGATATGCCGATAGTGCCAAACAAATTATGTGCCGTGCCAAAGTAAATGAAGATCCAAACGCAAAACTTATAAGAGAACTGAAAGAGGAAGTACTAAAACTTCGTTCTCTTCTCAAGAATCGTGGAGTTGAAGTGAGAATTTATTTCCAAATTCTACTTTAGATTAATAATAGAATATAAATTTTATAGGTAGGTGAAAACGGTGAGGTTTCTCCCGATACAAAAATATATTCCGGTGAGGAGGATACAATCGAGCAACTAAAAACATCAGAAAAACTGATTGCTGAATTAAATGAAACATGGGAGGATAAGCTTAAAAAGACAGAGACCCTTAAGTATGTTTGATTCTTACTAAAATACTAAGATTAGAGATATGTATTTAAAACTTCAGAAAACTTCAATCGGAAGAACTGCGCGAGTTAGGGCTTGCAACATCTGCCGATGGTATGAAAGTCTTTTGGTGTAAATATTCAAAATTTTTAGGCTCTGCACTTGGTGTTTTTTCACCGAAAAAGCTTCCGCATTTAGTAAATCTAAATGAAGATCCATTAATGAGTGAATGCCTTTTATATTATCTCAAGGAAGGCATAACGATGTAGTATAAATTAAGAAACAGATAAATAAAAAATTTCTAGGGTAGGACGGCATGAAGCAAAACCGAGGCCGGATATTTTGCTTAGCGGTGAATATATAAAAAATCAACACTGCCAGTTTGACAATTCCTCTGGATCTGTTTCCGTTGTCCCCATCGAGGGAGAAATCTTTGTTAATGGAGAGCCATTACAATGTTTGGAATTTTAATCACTTAAAACCCAAATTGTTTTTAAGCTGGACAATCTATGAAGCTTAGTTCAGGCTGTCGAATAATTTTGGGTCGATGCCATGTTTTTCGTTTCAATGGTCTTTATTAAAGCAATTTACTTAGTTTAGTCACTTGAATATTTCTAGATCCCCAGGAAGTTAGGCAAAGCAAGCATAACCTAGCCGGAGTTGCTTCATCAAAGGAACCCATTGACTGGCGCTTTGCTCAAAACGAACTTTATCAATGCCAAGGGATTGACTTGAAACAGGAAATGGATAAGAAAATTGTGGAAATAGAACAACAGTTTCGTAAGGAAATGGAACAGATGGAACGTGAGCATAAACGAAGAAATAACGTAAAATTTAATACTAATGCTTGTAAATATTATTACAAAGGAATATGAAAGTCGAATACAAAGTTTACAAAAGCAAGTTGATCTGGCTCAAAGTCAGCTTATTTCATCTGGCTGTTCAAGCTGGAATAACAGTGAATTTATATTAAGCAAAAGTCTGTTAGCTGAGGGTAATAAATAAAATAATTTATAGGAAAAATTTAAAATTTTCTAGTCAATGATGATCCATGGACACCTGATTTAACAATTAAAGTGCATAAGGCAGCTATGAAATGGCGTTATTATCAGTTTACTTCTGTTCGTGATGATCTCTGGGGAAATGCTATTTTTCTGAGTGATACAACTTAACATGAAATTAATTAAAATTCAAAATTTTTTCAGAAGAAGCAAATGCCATTTCGATTGATTTACGGAAAGGAGTAGAGTATCAATTTGTTCTTTTGACTGATACAAGTTCGAGAATAATATTTTTGATTAAAAATTTTTATTAATAATTTTAGTGTACAGCCCCCTTCCACCTGAACTATTACCACCCGGTGAAAATTTGAGTTTGAGGCCTTATCCAAAGACTGGTTCTTATAACGTATTATCGCTTTTAAAACAATTATTTTTAGTTGTTGCTGTGGAAGTGAGAGACTTAAAAAACGGTGCTATTCATCATTGGAGCTTAGAAAAACTTAAGTAAATAATTTTTGTTTTGGAAAAGGAAACTAATTATTTATCAGATCAAGACTAGAAGATATGAGACGTTTGTACAATGCCGATGTAAACGATGCCACTCCTGAACGTCCTGATTTGAGAACCGTAGGTGATTTGTTAAACATGATGTTTCCTGCAAGTGGAGCAGGATTAGCCCCAGAAAGGTCGCATCTTTAATCTCACAATCAGCAATTAAATTGTTTCTATATTTAGAATGAAATTGCGGAAGAAAACAAAAGAATTGCCCATTATGGAAGAAACGATCACCTCAGAAGATAATCTAGACATTAACGAAAATAATAATCTGGATGATATGTGGCTTGGGGCTGGTAATAAAGTTTTTAGAAAAATAAATCCCATAAATCTTTACAGATCCATTTTACGAACGTTTTCCTTGGTTTCATTTAATTGGGAGGTAATTTTTACTTTGATCCATATCAATCATGAAAATATGTTTTAAGAGCATTTGTTTATTTGAACAATGTACTTTTCGATGTTTCACTAAGTCATAAAGTTGCAGTTGTAAATGAACGAGGCGATGGTAATCATCTATAAATTTCAATAATTTATGATATCATATCTCTGAGTTTAGTGATCGGCTTTCTTCGAGTTAAAGTTGAAATGTTGGAGAACAGTAAAAAGGTCAAGGAGGTCGAGAAGGCAACACCTAACAGCACTAGTCAAGTGGCCAGATTGTATTTTCGGAAAGAACATTTCTTAAAAAACATGCAACGTAGTGATGGTGGGCGTATCGTTTCATCTGCATCAAGTATGAATGTAGCAGCTGCAAAGCCTGTGGCTGTTAGCCCCTCAGAGGGATATCTTTCTGATAATGGTACCTAAAAGAAAATTTTGTACCAAAATATTCGAATCAATTTTAGAATCAACAGAATTAGAGGCAGTATTTCCTTCACATATTGCTCGAGATCAGGAATTTACTTTCCGGGTTACTGTAGTTGAACTACTCGGAATACCAGACGATTGTTACACTGATATTTTCTGTCAATTTAAGTAATTTTTACTTTTATATTTATGTACAACTATTACAGTTTTCTACATCGTCATGATGAAGCTTTTTCAACTGAACCAGTGAAGGGAACAGCAACAGATGGAACTAGAACGCTGAGATATAATTATGTTCAGGTGCAATTTACTAAGGATTTTTTTTTCAACGTTAATTTGAAGGAGTTAAAAACTGTAGCCAATCCGGCATTCATTCATTATCTCCAACATTTCCCGATGATTTTTGAAGTTTTTGGGCATTTAACTAAAATAAATGTTAGTAGCATGTTTGCCAATGCTTGCCAAGAAAAGTAGCTAATTTATTTACTCACTTTTAATAATTTTTTTTATTATTTTCTGATCAAAAATCTCCAAAACAATGAGCAATCTCCAACCTTCTCTAGTCATTGCAACTCCACTTAAGAGCAGGTTTACAACAGGGAACTCTTTAACTAGGTATCTTTTGAATTAATGACTTTTATTTAAAAGTTCATTAAGTATTTTAAGACGAAACCCAGTTGTGGCAAAGTATGATCTTTTAATTTGGTTTGAAATATGCGAATTTGGAAGTAATGGAGAATATCACCCTGCTGTCGATATTTTAGTTTTTATCATTCAATCTTGGTTTATTTTTAGATTGTTGATCACGCAAATGGCCTTCCAACACACGGGGTATTTCTCCTCCATCAAGGGATTCAAAGACGTATAAAAATTACAATTTGTCATGAGAAAGGTCAGAAATAACAATAGGGATTAAGTTACTAATATTAATAACAGGTGATATACAATGGAGAGACTGTCAAGAGGTTAACTTTTAATATGATTTTATCATTACTTAAAAATATCAGCTGGTAGTTGGACGAATAAGAAATACTGCTGAATGGGCTGGTGGGCATGATGATGATGTTCTCAGTTTGGGACTGTTTCCTGGAACTTATTTGGAATTTGCAATGGATGATCGGTATTTGGATTAAAGTAGAGCTCATTCAAAATATTTTAGTGTATTCTTTCAATTCGAAGCTGCATGGGATTCTTCATTACATAATTCTTCACTTTTAAATCGCGTTTCTGGTTATGGTGAACAAGTTTACATGACAATATCGGTGAATTATTTCTTAGTTTAACCTTTGTTAATCATTTTTATTGTAGGCTTACATGGAGCTAGAAAATTGCTCACAACCAGCCATCATAACAAAGGATGTTTGCATGCTCATTTATGCGAGAGATTCGAAGGTATTCATTAATTTAATAAGAATGCCTATTCATCCGAGCTTTAAGGTTAGCGCAGCTAGTCGCTTTTGCCGTTCATTAATTGGGGGAATATCCAAAAGTCCTGGTAAATTTTACGTTTATTAAATTAAATTTACGAATTTCAAGAAATGAATCGAGTACCTGGAATTTATTTGCTCACGTTGATGCAGGAAAATGAAGAAAACAGTCCTGGTAATAATCTTGATAATTTAAATTTGAAACATTTAAAGGTGCTTGTCGAAGACAAAGGCGTGTTTTAGATACATCATCGACGTGTTAGTTTGCTTTTTTGATGATTAAAAATTAAATTTCAGATGTTCGCGGAGAGGAGAACCTGGGAACATGGAGGTATAATGACAAAACTTAGCACTAATTAAGCCCTATATCTTTTCAGGCCACGAGGAGACTCAATCATTCTCGAGCATCAAATCGAATTAGAAAAGCTTAGTAAATTGCAGCAAGTAGAGCGGATGAGACTGTTTCTTAAACTTAGGCGTTCTAGAAAATTGGGCAGTGGGGATACACCAGTAACTCGCAATGTTCCCTATTTCCATTTAAATTCTAAAATTTTTCAAAGATGACACCAACAGCTCCGAAATTTCAAATTCCAGACAAAATTAAGTTAACGCCTTTAGAGAAGAAAATTGCTGAGAAAGTAATCCATCTGATTAAATTAAGAATTCCTGTCAACAAGGAATCTCCAACTGGAAAGAAGGTTAATCATCAATTTCTAATGAGATAAATAACTCTTTATTATAGTTAGAGGCTCTGAGTAGTGAAAGCTCTCAAAGTGGTGGAAGTGTTGATAGCCGTAACAATCCCGCTACCTTGGACGTTGTAACGAGGAGTAGATCTCGATCCTTTGACAATCTGAATGCCCCAGATTTGGGAATTGGAGGCGAATCGTCTATGAAAAGGTCAACTTCAGGCAATTGCATGTTCAAGGATGAAAATTCAACAAGACTTTTGCCTGATGTATGTAAATTTGAAAATAAAAATTGATAAAAAAATCACTAAAATTTTATTACTAAACTTTTAGGTAACAGAAGAGCGTGTAGGCTTAATTGTTTCAAGAAAAGGATATATGAATTTCATGGAAGGAGTGCGCAATGAATGGTGAGAGACTTCTTACAATTCACAAAATTACTAATTATATGTTTTAGGATTAGAAGATGGGTGGTTATTCGAAGACCTTATATTCTGCTATATAGAGATGAAAAAGATTTGGTTTTGTGATTGTTATAAATAAAAAATAATCGCAATAATTTTTAGGTAGTAAGAGGCTTAATAAATTTGGCAATTTCCAAGATTGAATATGAAGATGGACAACAATTGGTGGTTGGCATGGAAAATGCCTTTTCTGTTTATACAAATAATCGGGCATTTTTCATGCAACCCTTGGCAGGGGAATGCGTAAAATCACCTATTTAATAATAAAATTTAACTGATTATTTTAAGGTTTTCGATTGGATTTATGCGTTAAATCCTCTTCTAGCTGGTAAGATTAGGTCGAGGCGACTTACAGAAATACCCAAAAAGATTAGTAATGCATGAGTAAAACGAATTTATTATCAAAATTTATTGTATTCTTAAAGATCTTTTCATTGTAAAATTATAAATTAATGAATAAAAAATAAAAAGTTTAGCATTTTTATGTGCTCTAATATAACATGGGGCGTGTGTTCTAAAAATCGTGGTATTTATAATAAAAGGCACACTTAATAATAAAATAAATACTTAATAATAATCAAATAATAGCTGTAATAAATTATCGCATTATTGTTATATTGTTGACAATACTTTCTTTTAAGCATTTATTACTAAATATTATTATTATTTAATAATTTCACATTATTATTATTAACAATACTATTAACGTCTTTTCAAACTATAATTCAATCCTTAATTTAATTTTTTAACTCAAGTTAAAGTTTGTTTAATATTTTGAGCAATTTAATTTCACTTTTATATATTACATCCTGCGCACATTTTTATTTACAAATAATTAAATTTTCAGACGTTAAAAGTGTAAATGTTTGCGTTCTCTCAATCGTTTACCTGTTGTTTTAAATTCTCGAAATTCTCGAGTTTATTTATCGAATAACCAGAATTTTAAGAATATTTTTTGTTTCAAGAAAAGCAGCTAGAAATCCCTTTTTAATAAATCCCATGATTATTCTAAAAATAAAAATCATTAAGAACCATTTTAATTTCATTTTTAGTGCCATTAATTAATTTGATGGATGAAGAATCCGTGCATTTAGGGCTTTTATAAATATTAAATTTTTTAATATAATGATAAATCCCTCTATCCTCATTAACTGAATTAGAATGATGAAAAATTCTAATACCTTCACTTATATCTTTTAAAATATTTTACTAAAATTTTATTAAATCGATGTTCCAACAATTATTTCTCTATTATTAAAATACATTTACATCGATTTTATAGATAAATTTAAAACAATTTTTGGCAATTATCTTTTGGAAAAAGGGATAGATAGGACTGGATATAAAATATTTTAACTAGAAATCCATTTGAGGTTTTTTGGGATTTTTTGCGTGGAACTCCGGTCCTGACTGATGTAACTCCAACAACTCTCTGATATAATTTTTTAAGTGAACACCTACTTCTCATAATTTCTAAAACATACACTAGATATATCTTGGGGTTGTTTCTATTTTGAAAAAAAGGTTGGAATAAAAATTGAAAAAAAAAGGTTGAAATAAAAAGAGCATTGAGCAAAAATTAGTGGTTTCCTGCACATAAATTTAGGAGCGAAATAACCATTAAATTACTCTAAATTTGAGAGGACATACTACAAAGATATACATATTTATTTATTGCCTATGCGGGGATTGGGCTCATTTTTAATTTCTCTCGTTCGTATTTCTTTTTTAATCGAACGAACGTTTTAAATTGAGGTTTTAATAGTCGAGAGTGAGAAGGGAGAAAAATGCAAGTAAATATGAATTGATGAGCAGCGGGAGACTGACATTAAGAGAAATCGTTGCAACTTTTTGTTAAAAAATTTGAATGAAATTTGTCTCTAATTGATTTTAAAATTTAAATAATTTGATTAAATATTTCATTTATTTAAATTTTATAATTCTATACTCTTATTCTTATCTAAAAAATTTAATTGGCCCATTATTTTGAAGATTTTTCTTGCCCATTTTTCATATTAATGTCACGGGTGAGAAATGAATATTCCTCAAGAGAAACAGGTTCGTCTCCGAGTGCCTTCCAAATGGAGAAGCGAGAGCAAAGCAATAGGTAGTATTTTAATTCAGATTTTAATTAAAATTTTATCCAAGCTGGTTCAAATGGTTCGCTATAATTATCAGCATTTTATGTGTTACATTTATGGTCGCAACTGTTATACTAGTTTTAAAATTGAGTCTAAAAAGCAATGAAGAAGATCAAACAAAAAACAGGAACAATAGTTCATCTTCATCTCTTTCAAGACCGAATGAAGCGAATGAACTAACAGGGAATATCACTAGTAATTTAAAAAACGAGGCAAAATATCTTAAAAATATAAACAAAGAAATATGTTAATTTAGGATAATGTAACAATTGAAAGTTCCAACGATATAGCACCGAATTCTTCTGAATGGGAAAATAAAATCACTGATGGGGATGCTGGACCACTATCAGTTGATGGGATGGAATTGTCTAAACAACGGAAAAACAGAAGGAATAGCAGTAGTAATTCAGTGCCACAACCATTAAAATGGCCTCCTCCTTCTGGGAGTCTCCATGCGCAATATAGACGTGCCGCTGTAGCAACTGATCATGGTGCTTTGTCTGACATTATTTTCAATTAAATTTTAATATTAATAGGTCTTTGCAGTGAAATTGGAAGGTGAAATAATTAAAATTGAAATTATTATTAGAATTATTTGAATAAATTTTCATGATTTTAGAGATATTATGATGGAAGGCGGAAATTCCGTTGATGCTATGATCGGTATAATTAGTACCTTTTAGATTCTCAAATTCTTATTTGTATTGAAAAATATTCCAAGGCTAGCAATTGAATTCAAATAATTTATTCTTTTTGTAGCAAGCTTTCTCTGTATCGGAGTCATTAATCCTCAATCCTCGGGACTTGGAGGCGGATTTTTTATGACAATATACAATACAAGCACTCAAGTAATATAGTTTATTGAAAATTCTGAACATATTTTGCAGCGTTGTCAAACTATAGACGCTCGGGAAGTAGCGCCTATTAAGTCAAATTCAGTAATGTATCAGCGTGATCATAGAGAATCTATCATTGGATATCGGTACTAAAAATACTATATTAAAATTCTTTAAATTCATTCACAGTTCCATTGCTGTACCAGGAGAATTACATGGTTATTGGTCTGCGTTTACAAAGTTTGGTTCATCTCGTGTATCCTGGAAGAGGATATTTGAACCGGCTATAAAACTGGCGAGGGAGGGATTTCCTGTCTCATCCAACTTGGCAATGGTTTTGCAACAGAAAGAAAGTGACATAAATGAAGATGAAGACATGCGGTCAGCTATCTGATTAATACTTTTATATAAAGTATAAATTTAGTCGCGTGTTCGTTGACAAGAAAACGGGTCGAGTCTACGAAGAGGGTGATATGATGAAGCGGGAGCGTCTGGCAGAATTGGTAGAAAAATTATAAATTATTTCAGTGATAAATAAACTTTGTTAATTAAAAGCTGGTTGAGTTGTCAGATTCACAAAATCCTGTTGAATTGTTTTACAAAGGTGTACTCTTAAATATCACATACATATTTGAGTTCTTTATGATTAATTATAATATTATTAAAAGGTGGGATAGCGCAAACTTTGGCAGCTGAAATTAGAGACAATGGAGGATATATTACAGTTGAAGATTTCGAGCAATACGAGTTTGCAAAAAAAATTTTTGCTTATTATATGATATAAAACTTAGATCAGTTTTGCATGAAGCTCCGTTAGAAAGTGAGCTGCTTTCAGAGGAACTGGTTATGTGTGGCCCACCGCCTCCATCTTCATTTGCCATCACTCAATCTATCATCGGCATTATGGCCCGTTTGTAAAATATAGAAATTTCAATGGAATTCTTCAAAATTTATAGACTTTTACCGTAATGAAGAGGCAAACTTGGACGATCCACTAGTTTATCATCGACTGATTGAAATTGAGAAGTTTGCCTATGCGCAGAGAACAAAACTGGGCAAGCTTGATTAAAAGTTGAAAATAAATAACTCAATAATTGCCATGCAGGTGATGCGGCATTTGTGAAAAACGCAAGACATGTTAGCCGTAATATGACCAAACAGTAAATACATATTATACTTAAGCACTAAAGTCTAATAATCTCCTTAATAATAAAATAAACTCTGTGAGATAAAAATTAAACTTTGCGATTAAGTGCCTTTGCAAAATGGATAGCATCGCTTATTCCAAACGAAGCTCAGCCAATGAAATACTATTCATTAGACTTGACTGGCCATGTACCTGATCATGGTTGAAACCTCGATATTTTTTGTTTAGAATTTTAAATCTTAGGAACTTCACATGTTGTAGCAATTGATCATGAAGGAAATGCCGTTTCGGCGACTAGCTCAATTAATCAATTGTTATATTAACAGATGTTTATTAATAGAAATATCCTTAATTTAAGATTGGGCTCGAAGAGAATGTCTCCAACCTTGGGTAAAATTTCAAGTCAAATTTCTAGCAATATAAGTATTTTAGGCATAATTTGGAATGACTCAATGGATGATTTCAGGTTGAATTTGTGCTTAAAAATTTACATACATTTCTGTGATCAAATAAATTCTATATAGCTAATATTTTAGCTCACCAAATTTAACCAATGCCTTTGGCTTTTCGCCATCGCCTGAGAATTTTATATTACCCAAAAAAAGGCCAATGTCTTCTATGAGCCCCACAGTATCAATTAATATTTAAATATTGTTGCTTTAAAATTAATAGGTAATTTACAACAAAAATAGCGGAAAGGTTGAAATTTGAATTACATTTAATTTAATTATATCTATTAAAAAAGGTTAAAATGGCAATTGGTGCTTCGGGAGGGTCTAGGTAAATAATTATCTAAATATCTTTAATCAAGATGATATTTTAAGGATCATATCAGCAATTGCACAGGTAATTATCGAATATTAAATCTTTAATATTTTTAAACCAATTGTTTAAATTTTTAATTATTGGGTATTAGGTAAATCTAAACTTAAGTATTCATTATCCCAAGGTAAACGGTTATCCCGGTATGTCTAACTCTAATCTAACTCCATTATGTCAAAGATAATAAAAATCATTCTTTCAAATTTTAGACTGTGATTCGCGCGCTTCTCTTTAATCAGGTTTTTGTTGAGAATAAACAGTTTTATAATTATTTCCGCTTTTAGACAGTAAAAGATTCAGTTGATGCACCTCGTTTTCATAATCAGTTTATACCTCATGTTACGTACGTGAATATATTTAATCAACAGGGTTGCCGTCGGCTCGCTTGATCGTTTGACTTGTTTAATCTTTCGAGTTTAGGTTCGAGCAAGCTGGCAACCCTATTAATAAGTATTAAATATTAATTACACTCATTTCAGAGAATTTGAAAAGACTGTACCTCAAGTATGTATTTGCTTTAAAAATGATTATATAATATTTAATCATTTTTTAGCAAATCATAAAGCATTTGGTGAAAACACGGCATCAAAATATGACCTGTATTAATTAAATTTTATTTTTAAAAAGCCTAGCTTGCATTAAATTTATTAAATTTCATTTATCTTACAATATTTCACTTTTAAAAAACATTTTTTTATTTAGCAATAGAAAAACAAGCTAGTGTTGTACAAGCTCTAATTTTAATGGACGATGGATTCATTCACGGGAACAGGTTTTTAATAAAAGAAAGTTTTTTTGAGGAAAAAATATTCAATGCATTTTTTAATTATCTTTTTAAATATTTATTAAATTATTAAATTTATTAAGTGATTTTCGACGTAAGACTGCTACTTACCCTGCTGGATATTGATAAAAAAATCGGATATTTTTATTATAAAATCTCTCATTATCTTGATCAGTTTATTATTAGTGTTGGGTATTGGGGGTTTGTGACTTGGCTCCAACCTTTTCCAGCCTTAACTCTATCTCCAGAGCTAGCTCCCAGAGATATACCCAGCACTGTTTATTATTGAACTTCAAAATAATTTTGTAAATTGTTTTTTATTTTACAATATATTCCATAAACTTCTTTGTCTTATATTCATTTTAATTAGTAATCTCAATCGCTGTGCGCATTACTTGGATAATTAGGTGGCCATCACGCTTTGCAAAAATTGCATTCTGCGCCTTTCTGTTGGCGTCAGGTAGCTGAGGTAGAGGATATTTGAATTCTTTCAGGGACGTTGGATGTGAGTGGATTTTTTGTGTGTGGATTATTATTTTGGAAGAGGAAGAGCTTAGAAAGAATCGGGTGAAAAGAATGCACGAAAACAACAATTGGGAAAGCTCAATAGTAGTCGGAAGTTTGAATGAATACATGCCTATTTTTTGTGTTTGTTGGATATTGGTTTATATTATTTACACACTCGATAGACAAAACAATCAACCTATGCCTTATTAGACTTTGATTTTACACGCGTAATATAAATTATTTTTTTCAATTTATTGGATCACCAATATATGCAGGACCCAAAATATTTGAGGATTAACGATTCATATAAGCGATTTCCTATCCATTATTTAATAAAATTAATGTAATGTGTAATAATAATTGTTAAAGTATTAATGTCAATCTTTTTAAAACCTGCTAAGCTTTCACGGTTTGGCGCGCAGGATATTAAACAAAATACTGCTTTTTTAATATTTTGAATTTTAATTTTTACACCCTAAATCTTTTACATCCCAAAACATTTCAAACTTTTAAAATTCAAAATTATAAAATATACTATTTCATTAAGTTTCTTAGAGATGGTCTTTAAAAATTATGAATTAATGTACATATTCAGTATACTTTTATTTGACCTTGATAAGCAGAAATTAAGCATGTTTAACAGTGTAAGGCAAGCTAATGCCCAACAAATATTTCCAATATTATCGGGAAATGCAGAAGAAGATAAAGTCAAGAGTAAGTTAATCTCTTGATCTAGTCTTATTTATCTAGTAATTTTCATAAATTTAAATAGTATCAGCTGAATGTGGACCTAAAATGATCACACTTAATATTCATTTCAACCAGAAAATGTACCCAGAAGGACAATTTCACGAATGGATTATTGTTTGGATTTTTAAACTCAATTATGAATTTATTAACCATTTAAGGTTGGTAACACCATGCGTACAGAATGCAGGCTAAAAGGTAACGGTGAGCTACGATATGTTGTTCAAATTGCTTTACCTAATGATCCTTGCGCTACAAGAATGATCTCTGCAGGTGCCTTGATTTTATATTTGATGTATTTAGTTAAATATTAAATTATTTTAGGAGTATATGAAAATACTCTACGAATAGCCAGGTAATTAGCTATTTCTAAACAGGGAACAGTCCTGATAAATTCACTGATTAAAATAATTTTTTATGCAGTTTTCCTGGTCTCATACTTTCAGAAGATCTTAATTACGAATTTGTATGTGATTTTTAGTAACTCATTTAGTAGCTCATTTAAGAAATGTATTTATGGACTACCTAAGATAAACGAGTTTCGACTGCCACAACGAAGTGCAACTGCAAGACCATCAGCAAAAATACAAACAGCGTTAATTGAAAACTCTCTCGGAAATGAAAAGAATTTAAAGTTGTTAGAAGAATTTTATTAAGAATTATAAAATCATTCAGGCAATCTTCGAAACAAGAGTCTGCTGATTCGAGTTTTGACAGTCAGATAACTCTTCCATTGCTCTTGCCTTCGGATATAGTGCAGCATCAAAAAGCTAATCCATCGACAGGAATTTTCCAAATTCCTTCCCCATCTATTTCTTTGTAATAACAAGGATCTTTAATAATAATAATCGTATAATAATTTTTGTAGCAATATCCCCACTACAGAAAATGAAGCTCGATTTGGAGGGGATATTGAGAGAAATATTAACACTAATCTGATACAAGAGGATAATCCAGAAAAGGTAACTAAACTATAATCTATAAATTCATTTGCCAATCTATTCAAGATCGCAGCTACACGTTTTAATAAAGAAGCAGAATCTGATTCAAATAATATCTGGGAGAAACGTCGAAGTTCCATTTCTTCATTTGTTATTATTGGCATGGTATAAGTGAACATTGCGAACAACTCTTAATGTTATTCGTTTTAATTAGATAGCTCTTTTGGGAATTTTCTTTTTGGGTTGTGTGTTGCTTGCAATTTTCTACTGGCTCAGGCAAAATCGCTTGTCAAAAAATCAGCTTGATCAGCATCACTCTCGTTTCAATCATATAAATTCTAGGCATACATCTCCAGTGTTAGAAAATAATTCCTCTTCTGTATCCTTGTCCCCGGGTAAATTAAAAAATACAAATAAAATTATGAGATATTCTAGCATGCGAGGAGTATGGTGTTGATCACTTACAAGAGTTGCGGAACCATGTCGCTAACAACAACAAACCAACCGCTTTTGGGATAACAAATGAGTAATAATTATCGTTATATATTATAGAATTACCGTAATAACTAATATAATTCTCACATGAAGGCATTTCGACCGTCTTGATTTTGGTTCTTTACGAAAATTACAAAATCAGACGACTGTCCTTATAAGAAAAAAACAACAGCAACTTTCTTCATCTTCTTCGAATTTCAGGAGTGGATGCATAACTGAGGGAACAATTTCGAGAGGAGGTAAATTATAAATAATGCCATATACATAATAGAGTTTATTTTGTATAGTTTTGACAATAAACACTGCAAATGATAAATACAGCAACAATAATTTGAATTCTGACGATGAACTTATATGGAATGAGAATGGATTGCAAAAAAGGGAGTAAGTCTCCTATTAAATAATTAAGGCTTATTATTTAATCATATGTAAATGATCAGAAAAACATTAGTTGATCGTAATGATCAGAAAATCAAAAACAATTTATATTAACGTTATTTAAGTAACAATAATGCTATCAATGCTGATTTAAATGCTGCAGCAGCTTGCCGGTCAATTACGGAAATTTATCGTTCAGCTGAAATGAAATTAAAAAATATGATGCCAAACGAGCAAAATACTCCAAGGAAAACAGAATTTAAAAGTAATTCGAATTTCTATCGAAACAAAATTTTTGATCACATATTTGATAAATCTGTAGGTGAATATTCCATCCCAGCATCAAAACAACATAATTTTGATGAAAAATACAAGGAAGTGTTAACTGGATGTGTCAATAAAATTCGTGGTTAGTTTAGTTAAATAGATGTTAAATTTAAGCAGCTTATTTTAGGTTATGGCACAAGAAAATTGACAGAACAAGAAATGCTGAGATGGCGACAGCTAGTCAAAAATGATCAAAATTTTCAGGCAAATTTATTACTTGATTGATATTTTATTTTGTCAAATTATTAGAAATTAGTAAATGAATGTCGCACAATTGAGGATATGCATAAACTGACTGAATTGCCAGAATATAGACTTCAATTTACAAAACTTAAATGGATACAAATTGTGCAATGCATGGCTGAAGCATTCTTAGAAGATAATGAAACTCATAATCTAAATAATAATCGCTTAGATGAAAAAAGAATAGGTGAAAAGTGAGAAAAATTTTAACGAAGCAACAATTTTATAAAATACATATCCATTTTTTCCTTTTTAATGAATATTTTTATTTAAAATTATGAAATAATTTTTACTATTATACGCCTTTCGCGGATTTTCGCCTTTCGTGTTTCACTTTTTAAAAACTGTTTCGGCATACCCCTGTTACATACCTATATTTTATTTATTTACTAATTTAAAAATAATTTTTTTTTTGCTTTACTATACTATTTGGTTGTAAAATTCTTCGTTGCGAACCAAAAATGTATTGATCTTTGCTCGGAGGTATAAATAAGGTGGAAAAAGTAGGGAAGCTGGCGGCTGTCACACACATGCATTTATTCATAAAGGAATGCATGCGTTGTTGTTATTGTTATTGCAGTAAAGAATGGAATGCTCCCATTTTCTTCGTTTCCTCTGCTAACTTGCGCTCTACTCCTTAGGTTGTAACATTGAAGAAGAGCGCTCACGCTGTTGCCGATGACCATAAAGGGAAAAATATTCGGTTGGAAAAACTATAGTTTTTCATTTGTTTAAAGATACCTTAATTTTAAGATTTATTTAAACCAAAGATTTAATCTCTATTGAAAGCCTGAGGGTCTAAAATTTTAATTTCCTTAAAAGTAAAGAAATAAAAATCCAGCTCATGTAATCCCCCTCGATCTTTTTATTTCCTTCCCCAAGCCACTTTATTTAGCACTCACTGAGTTATGTTTGTTCCTCGCATAAGCTTTTCAGCTACATGCATATTTCCTCACAAACTCTTTCCCTTCGATCAATGCGCTTTGAATTGGAGGCAATTCGTTTTCGCCCGTCGTTTTAATCGTCGGCTGGAAATAGCCGGTTGGCGAGGTAAATTTATGGGTTTTAACGAAACGCACATCGGCACTAGCAAACGACTCACATTCTTTTACTTTTCTCTGTTATCGAAGAAGATTTCTACAATGATTTCTCATATGTAGAAACATGCCAAACGTCCTTGAATATTTATGGTAAAGATTAGGAATTAAAGGCGTGTTTTTATTTTTAAATCTGAATTTGAGCGACACAATTTTTACTATTGGATAAAGCTTAATCTTTTATTTTTATAAGCAAATTAAATGGCAGAAACATTACGAAAAGCAGTTATTTTCTGCTCTACTATTTTTACATTGATAGGAATGGGTCTTTCTATTGCAGCAATTTTGACTCCATCATGGCAGGTATGTTAAAAACTTATTGAAAGAGATAGATCGCTTAGATCACTCTTATCACTGGTTCACATTCCCTCTACCATCCTAATTTTCCAGGTAGTAAATCTGCAAGAGTATAACTCAATTCATGAACATGGCCTCTGGTTGGACTGCATAAGGCATACTCGCGACGGAGGTGGTGTCCTCCTTCGGAGGTCTATATTTTATAATAACTTCTTATAAAAAACTTATCACCATAAATTAATCTACTATTAGATATGCAACAATGAATGAACCTTTGCATTGTGTTTACAAATTTGACTACGATAAGTAAACATTTTTCGGATTTCAAAGTAATTTAGTCTTTAAAGGTATTCTGGCACATTTGACCTAGAGGATGATAATTCACCTGTTGGTGAAGTAAATCGGCATAAATTTTATGGATGGCATACTTCAACGTTGATAATGCTTGTATGCCTTTATTAAAATAATTCAAAAATTAATTTGCCTAGCACGCTTTTGATTTATTTTCAATAAAAAAGTTATAGGCTCTTGCCCTGATCACTTCATTCTTCTCAATTTGTCTTGGTGCTTGTGGGTGTTGTTACGCATCTCTTTCATTGTTATTTACAGCTACAACTTTGTTGACCAGTAAATATAATAATTTAAATTTATTATAAATCATTGCACCTTCAGCATTTCTTTCATCCGTTGCCGAAGGTGTCTTTTTCTTCTTTTCCCATAGAGCAGACAATCGTTTCATCAAGGGTATTGTCGGCACCTATGAGGTTTTATAAACTTGAAACTAATTTTAATTTTGAACATTTATCAGCAAAGGGTTGGCCTAGCTTTTTTCCTTCAAATGGCTGCTTGTTTCTTTCATTTTATTGCCTTTTTAATTGCCATGCTGGCCACATAGTAATTTAAATTTTTACTAATCCAAAGCAAATACTTAAATCAAAATTTAGTTTTGCTTTTACACAAAAAGGAGTTGTTTTGGATCGTGAGCGATATTCATTGCAAAATTCGTCCAAAACTAATATCACAAATATGGGAAGGTATGTTTCTTAGAGAAGCAATTATCTTAAAATTGATACAATATCCATCTAAAAAGATCTATGGAATTCGAACATCCTGTATTCGTTCAACAAGCACCACCTCCAACCAGGCCAAGAACGGCCGCACCGTACAACTTGAAGCAAACAGACATGGATTTTGGGCGCAGTGTAGCAGATTCAATGCCTGAACTAAGTCGTGATAGGAGCTATCCAGTAATTATCATTTCATAATTTAAACTAAAAAAATATAAATATTAGTCTGATATTGCCATGGGAGGAAGAATTAGCCGCAAATCAGAAACTTGCGTTTGAGACTGCCTTGTAAATTACAAAATGCCCTCCGATCTCTGTAAATTTACAGCTACAACATAATTGACTTTCACTATCACTTACTTGCCAACTTTTTAACTTGAAAGATTTTTTATTTTAATATTTTTTTGATTAATTATTTATTAAATGTAATTTACTTTGTTTGTATGAAAGTTACTAATTAAAATTTATAATGAAGAATTCAAAGAATTTAATACATATACTTCTTAAATTCATAATAATTAGTGTTTTTTAGTGTTTTACATATTTTTTTGCGAACTAGTAATGATGAAATAAGCACAAAAACTTTTTTGGGTCGAAACAATAAGTCTATATTGCCCCTATTCGAACCTAAAAAATCTATTTCGGTCTTTTTTAACAAAGAATAAAACTTAAGATTCATTAAAATTTTAATAGTTAGAAAAAATTATTTCCAAAAAAATTTCATATATTTTTTCCAATTTAGTGCTTCATATTTTAATTTGTTTTTACCTCCGGATCCTATTTATCTTTATTATGAAAAGAAAATATTGTGTATTACAGATATAAAATAATATAAATTTTGCGGATTATAAATCCAATAATGGAGGAAAATATATTACTTGTAAATACACATATAGTTTCTTTCACTTTTATGGCTGCCGGATTTGCCAGATTGATGAAGGGAAGTAAGATTATTAAAGAGGGAGTCAAATGTGCGCATTCTCTTTAATAAAATACATACAATGATGGATTTGTTCTTTTACTTCGAGCCAATCCAGTGCATTTTTTACAAATTTTACTGGATTTTATTTTCTTTAGCATATGTATAGGATAACATAATTGAGGAATTAACTCAAATATTTTTAGATATTCGATGGGTTTATTGATAAATTTAAATTCATTGTTTTTTGTTTTATCCCCCATTATTTTCTGTCAATCTCAGACAACAAGAAACAGCTTAAACATATGTTTTTTCACTTCGATAATTAATTGAAATTAAACTTATAGAACATAAAATTTGTCTGCCAGATGCAGCTACACCGGTGCAGCAAAATTATTGGGTGTATTTCATGCCATCTTATTTTAATAAATACGTATTCATATATGGCATAAGCTAAGATAAATAAGTAATACCAATCTATAAGTCATGATATTTTTATACAGCATAGTACATCTAGGGATTAATTTCATTTTTAATTTTAAAGCTAAGACTAAAATGCTTCTTTTTTCGCCATTAAATGCTCTCTTCCGTTTTTATCTTACTCTTATAAAATTTGCCATGTTATCCCACGTTTTCTTGCATAAATTTCATCCGAGTAATCCTTATTTCTAGAATTTATTTAAACTCTTGTTTAAAACATAATTGCTTTTTTAATTCACAACTCTAATATTCTTAAAAATAAACTTAAATTTTAATTAATTAGTTGAATTATATCAAAAAAATTAATTAATTCAAAAAATAATGAAGGGAACAATAGTAGTAACTGACCCACAAAAACCTTCAACAAATCTGTCGCTCTGTCCAGAAGACGTTTACTCTGCAGATCAGCGCAGCTATCGTTTTTATGCTAATGCTCCGATTAGGTAATTAATTAGAAATGGATTTGTATACTTCTATTGTTAACCCCATAATTTATTTGGTTTCAGTCTGTTCGGCATTATCTCTAATTTGATGAACATTGTTGTTTTTATGGACATGGAGATGCGACAACAACTTGTAAACCATTTCTTACTTGTTTTGTCCATATCAGGTAGCTTGATCTCAATTCCTATTTTCTCTAAAAGTTAATAATTTTTGCAGATCTACTCCTTCTGATTTGCAATTTTTTCTTCCTTGTACTTCCTGTAGTTGTTGTAGAGACTGACTCCTTTTTCTGGAATGACTTTTTCCCATATATCATACGTTACTCGTATCCACTTGCATTGACTGCTCAGACTAGCGGTTGAAATATTTAAATTAAATAGATCAACATCTTGTGAATTATTTATATTTTTAAGGCGTTTATTTGACAGTTCTCGTTAGTTTTCATCGCTTTCTGGGTGTGTGTCATCCTTTCAAGGTTTGATAGGAATCTAACTAAATTCATAACAAATTAATAAAACATCTAGGCAAAGAGATGGGTCTCGTTGGCACCAGTAGAAAGTGCTATAGCTGGCTCGATTCTCTTCAGTTTTGTCATCAACATTCCTACATGGCTGGAACTTGGAGTGGTGCCCTGTTTATCTTCTCGGTTTAATCAAATTTCTCGGTTTAATTTATCTAAAAGGAATACTTCCATTTATAAATATTTAAGACAGATCCAACTTGCCCCATTTCACAACATAACCTACATTTTGATAAAGAAATGCATTGCATATACTATTCTAATGTTTATAGTACCATTTGGTGTATTAATAACTGTTAATTGGAAGATGGTAATCATCTTAGTATTTTAACCAGGCCTTTAATTCATAAAGGTTCAAGCGCTCCGCTTTAGTAGCCGAATGAGGCAAAGAAGTTATTCTACGAATAGACAGACAAGTAATGAGTAGGTTAATTTTTCAATCTTATTCTTTGATTTCTTAAGATTAATTTTAAAATTTTTGTAAACTTTAAGATTTCAGAAATATTGTTAAGCAGTTGCATTTACTTCGAAAATCACGGTCATTATTTTACTGTTAATTATTCAGTATTTAATTTCCAGACATTCAGAAGTTTTCAAGACAATTAGTAAGATCAGTTACTCAAGGTAGAATAATCCAGAATTTAATAATACAAGAGATTTAGTATGCTGAAGCCTTCATCAGATCTGTTTAAACCAAAATTTTCCAACTCAACTCGTGATCGCTCAATCACAATGATGCTCTTAGCCATAGTTGCGCTTTTTCTCCTTTGTAACGGACTTGCGTTTCTTAATTCAATAATCGAGTCAATTATGCTCTTTGCTAGCGATGAGAGTAACAAAAACGTCTTACCGGTATTTTTCAAATATCTATGAGTTTATTTAACGAAATCTAATGAAAAAATATACGTTTTAGGCTCCAAGTTTAATGGATCAACCCTTAAATTCACTATCTAGCTTAAATCAAAATATGTCAAATGCATCTCACGTAACTGAGTCTGATAATAATCATAAGCTTTATAATCCTAATTTTTCTCCAGCTGCAATATTTATTTGGCTCCAGACAATTGTCAGGAATTGCCATTGATAACTTTTGTGAAAGTGCCGCTGATAAATTGTAAATAATTTAGATATCTTTTGCAAAGGAAATTAAATATATAATAAGCTGTCATTAATTTTTAATTTCAGATTATTTTCGAGATTTTATTCCAAAATTATCAATATAATCAATATTAATGACAGCTTAATTACCCGCAGACTGGGTAATTCCAGCTCTGCTAACTACCTAAATAAAAGATATCTGGTTGATCCTGCCTGAACTGATGTGTTCATTTCAAAGATTAAGCCATGCATGTATAAGTTTAATCGTTTTAACGAGAAACCGCGAAAGGCTCATTACAATGGCCATGATTTACTTGATCTTGATTATCTAAATGGATAACTGTGGAAAAGCTAGAGCTAATACATGCACCAAAGCTTTGTCCTCACGGAAAAGCGCATTTATTAGAACAAAACCACGCGGCTTCGGCTGCTTCTTGTTGACTCAGAATAACTAAGCTGACCGCATGGCCTTGTGCCGGCGGCGTGTCTT